>PVHT020000085.1:2456340-2503491 GCA_004024745.2 Catagonus wagneri
CATTTGCAGCAACATGGATGGAATTAGAGACCCTCATACTGAGTGAAGCAAGTCAGAAGAAAGACAGATGTCATATGAAATCTCTTATAACTGGAGAATAAAACACTACACAAATGAACATCTCAACAGAAGAGAAAATCACGAACTTGGGGAACAGACTTGTGGTTGCCAAGGGGGCGGGGGAGGGGTGGGAGGGAATGGGGATATCTAGTGCTTTAATGATGGAATAGCAAGGAGCTCCAACTGTAATGCACGGGGAACTATATCTAATTACATGTGACAAATCCATATATGTACATGTAATCGGGTCACCACATGGTGTGGTTGGAAAATCTGACAGAAATCTGTAAACCAGCTATAATGCAAAAATAAAAAAAAAAAAAAAAAACAAATAGTGCTGGAACAACTTGCCATCTGTATGAAATAAAAACGGAGACGCAGATCAAAGAGAAAAAAAAAAAAAACTTAGGAGGAAGAAAACAAAAGAAACCTTAAAGGACTTTTGTGTTTTAAAAATGCTTTTTTAGTGTGTGAAGAAAGATTGACGTGGACTTGAAAGAGATCTCACTGCCAAAATGGAGAGGCAAACTGAATTCTGTGTTACTGTGTCGGTATTTCTCCCAGAAGAAATAAATCTCTTGATGGGACTACTTCTCTCCTCTTTGTATATCAGTATTTAAAACTATGAGGAAAAACATTTTTAATGTGCGGTCGATCCTGACCTGTTATTCTCCTCAACTAGGTTTCTGGAGCCTCGTCACTTAAGTGCGATTACAGCTGCTTTCTAACGGTGTCATTGCGGAAAGATAATGCAGGATATGAATTAAGCACACATGGTCACGAATGAACCATAATTAGTATTTACTCAGCTCTTACAGGTTGTAAGGTAACTGCAGCAGAGGTGCCAATAGGCCAAGGCAAGCTGCCAGGAGTCTGCACAGGCATATAAGGGACATTCTGGAAGAATCCTAGCTGCTACTCTGAGAACAGGTCTCTCGGCCCGGGTACGCCAGGATTAATGCTCTTCAAAAGTAGGGGCAGCAGACATTTCCTGGAACCATGAAGAAGCTTCTAGAGGTGGAGGCAGGAAGGTTGGGAAATTAGTCTTTGGAAAGAAAGCCAAGGCATTTGGGGTCTGTCTTGGGAACCATTAAAAGATGGCAGTGAGTGAGCACCGACCAGCTTGCCAGGGCTGCCATAGGACAGGGTCACAAACTGGGAGGCTGAAACAGCAGAAGTGTGTCATCTCACACTTCTGGAGCCTGGAAGTCTGAGATCAAGGTGTGGGCAGGGCCCTGCTGGCTCTGAAGCTGGGCAGATCCGTGCTGGCCTCTTCCAGCCTCTCGAGGTGCCGCTGAGCTTTGGCGTTCCTTGTCTGGCAGCTCTAACCTTTCCCCTCGGTTGCCTGGACTGTTCTCTGTGTGTCCCTTGCTCTTCTTATGAGGACACCAGTCGTCTTGGATTGGGACTCACCCAAATGACTTCATCTTCACTTGGTTATGGCTGCAAAGACCCTACTTCCATAAAAGGTCACAGTCACAACACAGGAGTTCAAAATAACTTTTGAATGCAATTCAACCACAACTGATGTTTTGGGCTTGCACCATTTGGATAGCCTCTAACTCAGTCTACGAGGAACTACTCCTGAGCTTCTCAAAAGATGCAATGGAGAGTAACAGAAGGAATAAGTCCAGAGTTTTCACACCGTCTGGCATTACACTATTTCAGGCCTGATGGTGTTAGCAGCCTCAACAAGAACCAGGCCAGTACTAGCAGCTACGGTGACACCTTGATCCTGGGGCAGGTGCTGATGAAGAGGTACACCTGCCAGCAGTGACTCTGGCTTCTCGGACACTCAGGAGAACGTGGGAATGGCAGAGCCCACACCAAGGGAAGAGAGGGAGACATGGGGCCTGTGGGTTTTTAGGTCCTAGTGACCGAGAGGTGGGCTCAGCGCCAACAGCCCTTTACTTCTCCTGTCCTTCCCCGGTGGCTGAGGTCTGGGGAAGCAAGAGTGACCATCTGTGCGTTGAGCACAAGTTAACCAGATGATGGGCTGCATCTTTTTTTTTCATTCTGACGTGGGCCATGTCTTGCAAAGATTGACGGGTGACTATGATGGGTCTTAGCCTGCAAAAATAATCCACAGTTTAAGTACAGCCAGGCCAGTGATTTCCAGCAGGCTTCCCCAGAATCCTGGAGTTGGGAAAGATACCCTAAGGAGCACTGCAAGGATGTACGGAAGGGGTGCCGGCCAAAATGGCCACGTCACTGTCGTCGGTCCTCTGCACTGACAGTATATGTGACCCTTGTGAAGGATTTTATTTGGGAAAAGAGTTGGACAAACTAAATATGCAACTAATGAATTTATCCATTGATCAAATAAGCCCGGGACCCGTGTTCCAGGCACCATTCTAGGTGCGTGAGATACACCCATGAACAGAGTAAACAATAACCCCTGAACTTGTGGCACCACCGTTCTATTGGATGGGGGGGACGTACAATTAAGGATACAAATAAGAAGGACAGTTGTTGTGACAGAGGGAACAGAAAAGTACAGCTGGACAGTGGGACAGCAGGGTAGTAAGTGTAGGCTTTACCAAGAGGATGGCGTTAGAACAGAACGAGCGGTGGTGAAGCAGTTCATAACATGGCATCTGTGCCGAGACGGTTCTGGTTAGAAGGAAGGGCCAGAGACGAGAACACAGGTAATTAGGAAACCCTGCAGGTCATTGCAAGGATTTCAGGCTTTACTGAATGAAATGGTGGGCTTGCCATTCCTCTGTTGTTCAGATGAATGACGGGGTCTGACATGCATCACAGAAGGATATCTCTGGCTACAGGGCTGGAAATGGACTGGAGGGGGGCAAGGCTGGGCATCAGAAAGCCTGGGGAGGAGACTGCAGAAATCCAAGTGAGAGGTGATGCTACTCAGATCAAAGTGGTCATGGTAAGATAATAAGACGTTGTCGTATTCTGAATATGTTTTGAAGGTGGGGTTAACAGGATTTCCTGTGGGGTGCCATGAAAGAGAGGTGTCAAGGATGACTTTAAATAAATAAAGCCTAAGCCTGAACATTTAGCAGGAAACTGAAAAATATAAAACAGTAGCACACTAGATTTGAAAAGAACCAAAAATAAATTCTAGGATTGAAAAATGCAACGATCAAAAGCAAGAACTTCATGGATGAGTTTAAAGTTTAAAACCAACGGGTAGACACTGCTGAAGAGAAATACTTAAATAAGAATATGTATCAGAAGGAACTCCAAAATATGGAGGGAATCGCAAAGGAGTAAAATATACTAGGGAGATATGGATAGATCTGTGTAAAACAGAAAGATAGAAATGGCCAAGGGGGTGGAGGCAATAACTGAAGAGATAATGGCTGATCATTCCCCCGAACTGATGAAAGGAATCAATCCACAGACTCAAGAAGCCCCGTGAATTTCAAACAAGATAAATAAAATATGTCCTCATCTAAACATAGAAAGAGAAAGTAGCCAAAGAAGAAAAAAATGGACTATCTTCAAAGGAGTAAAAGAATGACAGCTGAAGAGTTCCCACGGTGGCTCAGCAGGTTAAGGACCTGACCTAGTCTCCATGAGAATGTGGGTTCGATCCCTGGCCTTGCTCAGTGGGTTAAGGATCTGGAGTTGCCACAAGCTTCAGTGTAGTTCTTTTCTTTCCTTCAGAAGAACAAACTAAAACCCACAGATTTTTTTTTAATGTACAGCTAAAATCACACTTATTGATGAGAAACTTGACACGTTCCTACTAAGATTAGAAATAAGGCAAAGATTTTCCTTCTCATCCCTGCTGTCCAACATTGTCCTGGAACTGACTTTTGTCCATTTGTTCTTTTCCAGTTTTGTTGAGACATAACTGACGTACAGCACCGTGAAAGTTTAAGGGGTCTGGCGTAATGACTCGACTTACATCTATCGTGACTCGATTATCAAAATAAGTTCAGTTAACATCCATCATGTCATAGAAATACAAAAAAAGAAGATGATATGTTTTCTCACTCTGCTGGGAATTCCTAGGCTCTAACAACTTAGGATCTTTCTTAGTAATTGTCCTATATTTCACGCAGCAACGTTAACTGCAGTCATCGTGTTGTAAGTTACATTCTCCGTACTTATTTATCTGATAACTAGAGAATTTTGTTCATGTATCCAAAATTTTAGAGAAGTCCAACTATGGCAAGCAGATCAGGGCTTGCCTAGAAGTGAGGGGTTGGTCGGGGGACCGCCGAGAGAGAGAGATGTGGGGGTCCAGGAAATATTCTGTAACTACATTATGGTGGCAGCTACACGTCATAAACATTTGTCAAAACTAATCAAACCCTACACTCAAACGGGGTCTGTTTCGGTGTGAGCAAATTATACTTTAACCAAGTGAAGGTCAGCTTAATAAAGTGATTTCTAAAAAGGAAAAGATGTGGCGCTAAAGGGCCGAGGACCCCAAGCCAAGCTCTAAAAAGCACGCTGCGTGCCAGGGGGCGCCCCCACGCTGGAGCACAGGGAGGAGGGGGGTGGGCTTTCTTTCTGACCTTCCCAAACTCAGATGGCTTTAAAATTCCCGTGTAACAGGGGAGAAGGGAGACCTGGGATAGTGCACAGCCGACTCAAAGCACTGGAAAAAGCCAGAATCCAGAAGCAGGGAGCCCTGGACCTCATCCCGGTTCAGCGCCTGACACTGGTGCCCCCTCGCCCCCAGAGTTTAGGAAACAAATGCCAGGCAGCTCACAGCACGCGGTGGAGTCTGCCCACCGGCCCGGGCCTCTAAGGAAAGCTGCCTGTGGCTTCTCTTTTTTTGGAGCCATTTTCATTTTTCATAGCTTTGGACATTCTTCAGGGTGGGGGCCCCCCAAAACCACTACAGAGCAAACCTGTTGAGTATTCACCACATCCCACATTAAATATATATATATATATATATGGATTTGCTAAATTGCAGGAAACTGGTTGGTGTAATGTTATATTTTGCGGACGTTTAGTTAAACATTTATTTCTTTCAAAATGTCCGTGTTTTTCCCACCCACAAATTGCAGCCAATTCTCCCCCTTGGTAGTTCTTAAAAATCTCAAAAATTCTAGTTCAGTACCGGCTCTGTGGTCACCACGCTGAACACATAAACGGGTCTTTCGCTTCACACACATGCTTCTGGCTGCCCGCTTAGACTTTTTTTTTCCTTTTCAGTCTTCATTTGGTTTAAAGAGCGCTCAGTCATGGAGAATTGCGTGGGTGGGCAGGGCAGGGTGGGCTGGTACTGGGGCCTGGCTCCCCAGCATCTGGTGACTGCTCCCAAAATTCAAGTGCATAAGGTCTAGACAGGGAATTTTTTTTTTTTTGTCTTTTTGCCTTTTTATGTGGAGCCGCACTCGCGGCATGTGGAGGTTCCCAGGCTAGGGGTCTAACAGGAGATGTAGCCGCCGGCCTTCGCCACAGCCACAGCAACGTGGGATCCGAGCCGCGTCTGCAACCTACACCACAGCTCACGGCAACACCAGATCCTTAACCCACTGAGCAAGGCCAGGGATCGAACCCGCAACCTCATGGTTCTTAGTCGGATTCGTTAACCACTGAGCCACGAAGGGAACTCCGGGACAGGGAATATTTTGAATGCATGTTACATTTCTTGTAAAATCCATGAGAAGACTGGAAAAAAAGCCTCAATGAACAGAAACCAAGGGAGGCTAGAGGGAAAGGGCAAAGGTCACCTCCAAGAGCTGTGAACTTACGACCCCCCTTCTGCGGTCAGTCCCAACCCACCTCCCATATTTGCGATCCTACCTCTGGATTCGGCCTCTGGGGTGTGAGCATCTGACTGGACGATTTAGGTCTCGTTCTCGTTGTCTCCGCTGCCAGAGTTGTGGGCGTTTCCAGTGGGAGGTGCGTCGCCTCCAAAGAGACTCCTGACATAAGCCATTACAACTAAGAGGATGTGCGTTCGTGTCCTGGGCAGGAAAAAAAAAGAAAAAAGAAAAAAAAAAGCTAACGAGAGGTAGGCACTATTGTTATTCACGTCTTACAGAAGAAAGCTAAGTTCAGAGAGGTTATGTAACTTATCCGAAGCCACACAGCTACCGAGCTGTATTGCAACACGAAGTGATGAACGAAGGCCCAAGGGGATGGGTCTGCCCTGCCTTTTCTTTGATCAGTTACCGTGTTCAACAAAATACAGGCGGAGCAATTACTCTGTGCCAGGGAGTGTTCTGGATGCTGAAAATAGCGTGGCGAGAGCTGTTTTCTGCTGTGGTGGCCCGATCCTCGTGTCCTGACAGTCTGGTGGGGATGAAGGCATTACACGTGTAACCGAGAAGTGCAATAAACCAAGGCCAATTTGTTAAGGTTGAGAAGAAAAACCACCATAGGAGAACTGAAATTGAATGCGGGCTTATCGCATCGTCTGAGACAGGAGCTTTTATGGGAACAGGAGCTCCGCAGGAAGAATGGGGAAACGGCATGGCAGAGTTTTCTGGATCCACGAACTCCTGGGACTGGAAAGAGCTTAAGCTGCTCCACAAGGCTGTGCGCTCCTCTGCCTCCTCAAAGACGATCTTAACTAGAGTCTGGCGAGCTTATTTTAATTTTTAAAAATTTTTATGGCCACACCTGCGGCACATGGAAGTTCCTGGACCAGGGATCAAATCTGAGGCACAGCCACATCCTACACCAGATCCGTGGCAATGCGGGAACCTGCTGCACCTCAGCAGGACCTCCCACACGGGTCATTGTCACAAGGCCAGAGGCACCGTGTATAACATTAAATGCACAGGAAGGCCTCCGTTAGTGGCTGTTGAGTACTCTATGTCATGATGCATTCCTGAATTCTGAATTCCATATTTAAAATCTGAAGTCAATCAAAATAAGTAACAACATCTCTTTGACGGTAAAAGACAAAAAATAAACACAAAGCAAGCCCGAAGCGTGCCAAGCAAAGCCCCCCTGGCCTCAGGGAAACCCATCACCCCCAGAAGTTGTCCTCAGGGTGCCGTCAGTGTGTGCCGGTGTGGAGACCAGAGAAGCTCTGGGAGGTAGGGATTCCGCCCCTCAGTCAAGGGTACCTCACCGAACCCTCTTCTGTCACCCCACCAGGGGCCAAAGGACCCTTGGAAGAAACACATCACGCGTTCTCCAAACGCTGACAGTTCTAACAGCGTTGAGCCTCCTTCAGCTCTGCACATACGTGACACGTGCAGAGACCCACCCGGGGAGCTGAGCTGGAAGGGCGGGGACAAACAGCACATCCGCATAAGTGACCTGCCACGGCTCCGTGCGGCGGCAGCCCTCGGGCCAGGCCAGGTGCAGACTCACTCTCTGAGTCCCTTGGTCTTGGCTATGTTACGGTGACAGACAGCTCCGGTTTTTAAGTGGCTTGAAATAGTAATACACCTTTCCTGCTCATGCTTCGCGTTCACTGTGTGTAGGTGGCTGGGCCTTACCCGCTCTGGTGGCTTGGGGGCTAGCCTGACGGGGACCGACCTTGGCACGAACTTCCGCCCCAGCCGAGCGAGGAAGCGCCGTGACAGGTCTGTGCTGACTCTTAAGGCTTCTTCCTTGTGACACGACTCTTGTCAAAGCAAGTCACACGGTCATTGCTAACTTCAACGTGGGTGGGAAAGTGCCTGGAAGAGGAAGAGAGCTGAGATTTCACGAGTCAGCCTAGTGGAAACCCTGGAGGCAAATGAAAGGATCCAAGGAGTCCTGAACTGTGTAGGGTTGCGTGAGTATCCCCCCAAGGTTTGCAGCCAAAAACCTTTATTCCTTTATCCTTTAAATCTGCATGTCGGCTGGGGTCTGTTAGAGAAACCAGAAACCACTGTTACATATTTCGAGCCCAGAGGAGATTAACTCTACAGCTTGGAGATGCTGGGCAAGAAAAAGGGAGAAGAAGGAAGGAAGGTAAAAAATACAGCGGCCAAGCCCACGGTCAGGGTGCTAAGCGCCCTGCACTGGGGCCCCGAGCCTTCACAGCAGCTGTGTTGCTGGCTTTGAATCTGCTGCTGAGATGCCACCTCACAAGAACTGCAACTGTCACCCACGGTGTGGGCACAACTGCACAGCCTGCCTTGCAAACATAACTGAGGTCTGCAGACCAGGTGGAAGCAGTGTGTCATTAAAGAAAAAATTAAAAAATCAGATTTACGGTTACCAAAGGGGAAAGGCGGATGTGGTGGGGGAGGGGTCAGTTAGGAGCCCGGGACTAGCAGATACAAACAGCTGTATGTGAAGCAGATAAACACCAAGGCCTACTGTACAGCACAGGGACCTCTATTCAATATCTTGTAATAACCTATAGCGGAAAAGAATATGAAAAAGAATATATATATACCGAATAATTTTCTGCATACCAGAAAGTAACACAACATTGTAAATCAACTATACTTCAATTTTTTTAAATGCTTGTATTGTAGGTACGTTGGAAAACACCCTTATGTTTAGGAAACATACAACTAAAGTATCAGTGGGTGACAGGGCATAAATTTGACAGATTACTCTCAAAAGATGCAGGTGAAAAAAATTCTGTGTATTTTTTGACATGCAACTTTCTTTGTAGGTTTGAGATTAATTTTTCTTTCAATTTAAAAACCGAGCGGAGGAACACTAGCAGCTCATCTGAACGACAAACGCGTTCTTCCCCTCCCCGGGCGGGGCCGCGCCTTGCTCTTCCCATCAGTTCGGTGCCAGCTCCGCTCCCGTGCCCTCGCCTGCTGCTCTCTTGGCACCAGTCTCCCGAAATGCCTGGGTGACAGCGCAGCTTGAATTTTTAGAGGACTTTCGCTGGGTCCCCAGACGGCAAGGCAGAAGTGTTTGCCCGCTGGCAACCAGGCACTCTGGAACCGCAGAACCCAGAATTGCACGCAAGTCCACTGGGGGCCTGGGACAGCTCACTGCGAAGTGGGTGGTGGCGGGCCCTCCCCTTCCAGCTGTTTCCCGGCTCCACACGGCACCAGGTCACGGTCACTGATTAGGGCAGAAACTCTCAGTGTCTTTGGCGTTTTTTCCAGGGCGTTCCTTATTTTTGAAATCAACTCCATGGAGCTATAAGCCTTATCTTGGAATCAACTCCATTGAGGTATCATTTGCATACAATGAGACCCAGCGGTTTCCAGGGTAGAATTCAGGGCATTTTATCCGATTAGAATTCGTATTACCTCACAAGGTCCCTGAACCTCTTTCTGTTCCACCTGCTCCCGAAGGGAGGGTCTTGTCTCATCGCAGAAGGAATTCGGAAACAAGATGGAAACTGAGAAAGAAAAGGGGGGATTTATTGACGCGATAAATACACCTGCTAAAGAGAGGCGAGCAGCTGCCCTGTGTTTCTTTGGCGCTGGTTATAAGGGGCATCTGGTTGCTGAGGTGGGGTATTCACGGAGAAGGAGGGGTTTGAGGTCGTATTCCCTAATTTTCACCCCAGCTCCACCTTCCTAAAGAGAGGAAGGATTTTTGTCCGTATTAGCTTTGACAGAAGCGCCATGGCGTCAATGCATGATGGGTGTTTCTTATCTGCATAGCTATTATTATTGGAAGTTTATTGGAAAGGGGGCATAATGAGCAACAAGCTACATCTAGACACTGGAGATCTGGGCCCTTTTCACTGCAAAACGAGTGGTTTCCTGTCAGTTTAGAGGTTCCTGCTTTTCTTTGCCCACGGACCCCACTGTTTCCATGATGCGTTACTTCCTGCCAGCTGGCCCCACGCCCCCTTTGTCTGTCCATACCCAGCTATCTACCTGCGGTAACGTAGCCGCTGCCCAGACCTGGGCCCTGGCCACACCAATGTGACCTCTGTCACCACAGTTTAGCTTTTTCTAGAACTCTATAGAAATAGACTCAAAGAGTTTGTGGTCTTCGTCATCTAGCTTCCATGACTTAGCTTCACGTCTCTGGGACTCAGGCATGTTGGGGAAATTATACCCACCAATTTATGATGTATTTTTGGGGGGGTGGCACCTGTGGCGTATGGAAGTTCCTAGGCCAGGAGTTGAACCCACACCACAGCTGCAACCAGAGCCACAGCAGTGAAAATGCCAAATCCTCGAGGCCATGAGGAAACACCTGGGCCACGAGGGACCTTTGTTTTACAGTCTATTTTTTAACATTAGGCCGCATCCGTTTTGTTGGCATTTTGTCACGGTAACATCCAGCTCTGATCATGAGTGTATCGACCACGACCTCGTTTCGGTGCCAGAGCCACGTCGGCCTCCTCGGTGGAGGGAGGACATTTCTCAGCCCCTACTGTGTTCTGGAAGGATTTGCGTACAACCGATACTATTTATTCCTTAAGCGTAGGATAGAATTCACGAGTGCAGCTATCTGGCCTAGAGAGTTTTGCTTGTGTGTATGGGGCGGTGTTTGGGTGGGAATATTTATAACTAGAATTTAATTACTTTACAGATATAGAGCTGTTCAGATAATCAACTTCTTCTCGAGTGACTTTGATAGTTCCTGTCCGCTAAGGACTCTGCTTCATTTACATTCACATAGTAGCTCCTATGAAACAGAGCGGTTTCCTTATTATGCCCTCAATGCCTGTAGGCTCTGCAGTGATAATCTTACCGACCTTTTCAGGTAACACAGTTCAGGCTTCACTGGTTTACTTTACTGGTTTTCTGTTTTCTATTTCACTGACCTATTCTCTGTAATTTTTTTTTATCCTCCTTGCCTAGGTACAACTCATCTTCTTTCCTAATTTCCTTTTTTTTTTTTTTTTTTGTCTTCTCAGGGCTGCACCTGCAGCATATGGATGTTCCCCGGCTAGGGGTTGAATCAGAGCTGCAGCTGCCAGCCTACACCACAGCCACAGCAATGTGGGATCTGAGCTGCATCTGCAATCTACACCACAGCTCGTGGCAATGCCAGATCCTTAACCCACTGAGCGAGATCAGGAATCAAACCTGCAACCTCATGGTCACTAGTTAGGTTCCCACTTAGCCATGACGGCAACTCCTTCTTTCCTAATTTCTTAGAGTAGAAGCTTAAGATTGATTTAAGGCCTTTCTTTGCTACTATAAGCATTTAATACTAAGAAATTACTCTCTAAGCAGTGCTTTATCTGCATGCTACAAATGTTGGATGTGGTACTTTCATTTTTATATAATTTAAAGTGCTTTTGAATTTTCTTTGTGATTTTCTCTTTTATCCATGGTTAGTTAGAATGCATTGTTCTATCTCCAAGTATTTGGATGTTTTCAATATAATTTCTGTTATTAATTTTTGGTATTTGGTGTTGGTGAAAGGAGAATATGCTTTTATGCTCTCAGTTCTCTTAAATCTATTTAGACTTGCTTTGTGGCCCAGAATATAGTCTGTCTCGATAAGTATTTTATGTGTACTTGAAAAAAAAACATTTATTCTGCTATCGTTGGATGGAGCGTGCTACTAAAGTCAGTGCTATCCAGCTGGGTGGTAGTTGTGGTGAATGAATAATGGCCCCCAAAAAATCCAGGTCTCAGAACCTGTAAATGTTACCTTATAGCCTAAGAGGAATTTGCATGTGAAATTAAGTTAAGGATCTTGAGATGAGATAATTATCCTGGATTGTCTCGATGGCTCTTAAATGTCATCACAAGAACCCTCGTAACAGGGAGGCAGAGTTTGATTTGAAGATGACAGGCAGGAGCCACGAATCAAGCAATGCAAAGAATGTGGCTTTAGACCGAAAAGGCAGGGAAATCAGTTCGCTCACGAGCCTCATTTGTTTCCTTTTCCCAGGACTCTCACGCCTGCACTGCCCACTGTCCAACATTTGTGAACCTTGTTCCACAGTCTGTCTGCTTTTATGGTCATTTCGGTCACAGGGAGGCTAAATGCAGTCCCTGTGATTCCGTCTTAGCTGGAAGCGGAAGTTTCCTGTATTTACACAGTGAATGAGTGTCCTCTGGACAGCGCGCAAAACACAGCCAGCCGGTGGGTGTTCTGGACTTTGGTTGGATAGCCACTCAGGGCCACTCTTCCAAGATCCCTCCTGCCACCATCTACCACGGCAGTTCTGGTGTTCCTGTCCCACTTCATAGAAAAATCCATCGCTTTTCCAAAATTCCAGGTCAGCCTAGCCGTATGTTTGCACTGCCTTCTGGGGCTTGCCAGGGTTTTACATTTCATGTCCCAGGAAGGAGCTCCAGGGAGAGCAGGTGATTAATGTGGAGACAACCGAAGGAAAGAAAAAAGGGAGCTGACCCCGTCTGATCTCTTTTTGAACATGCTGATAACTGGACCTCATGCCAAGTGGCATTTTCTAGAAGAGTCCTTTACTATTGACCCTTTTTGGCTGAATGTAAAACTATAGTCAACAAACCTAAAATCTGTGGGTTTATGGCACACGGTTACCTGGAAATTGTCACATGGGCCGTGCAACCATCCAGGTATGAATGGAGACACCTCCTGGCCGACCGTTTGCCCTGCTGCGCGAGGTGACCTGCACTTTGCCTAGAGACCTCGGCTACGGCCCTGGGTCAGCATCGTGCGCGTCGTGTGTAAATGAAGGGCCCAGAGAGCCGTGTTGAAGGCTCCAGGCCAGGTCCTGCTCTGCATGCGCCCCAGGACCCTGCCAGCAGACAAAACCCAGTGCCCCTCTGCTTCCACCCACAGCCCCTCTGTTCTCCTGGTAAGACCAGCGTAGCCTAGTTTGGACGTCACTAAATTTGACCCCTGGCCTCTGTTCTTTTCAGGGTAGAAGGCTGTGCTCTTCTTCCCCAGGATCTCAGCCCATCCCGGGGGAGCCCTGGCTGGATCCTTCCTGCTTACCCACCTGGAGTCAGGAGCCCCTGTGTCCCCATCAGCCAGGCACCGGCCATGTGCTCTCCTTAGGCAAGGTGGTCCCTGGGGACCTGGGTGTTGCCCAGTGAGGGTCCCAGCTCTGAGCCCACGGAGACTGATGGTTTCGGCACACCCCCACCCCCGCTGGGTGTGTCGTGGGACACCAAATTGTCCACAACAGCATTCAATCTGAATTTATTTTGGCCACACCTGCTGCATGCAGAAATTCCCGGGCCAGGGGTGGAATACACACCACAGCGGTGACCTAAGCCACAGCAGTAACAGTGCCGGACCCTTACAGACCCTTACCCCACTGGGCCACCAGGAAACTCCACTGAATTTTTTACACTCTAGTTGAGAATCACTGAATTGAAAAAACCTAACTGCTCATGTCCTGGAAATGGAAAAATACTGACCTAGCTCCTGCTTCAGCTGGCACCTGGCACCTGGCACCGCGCTTACCACGTAGCGGGTGACAGAATCGCACCGCAATCCCAGCGCTGCTGATGAAAACGTCTTCTCTCCGGGAGCTGATGCCGGAAACCACATCAAGTTGTGCCTGACTCATCTTTTCCTTTCGAATCCCACACCCACTCCTCCACCTCATCCGGTTGGCTCCCCCTGAAAAATGCAGTGGATCCAGAATCTGCACACAGTCTCCCCCTTTCCCTGCTGCTGCCCTCCGATGAGTCTCCAGACTCCCCCAGAGGGATCCCCTAAAAATGTAAATGAGCGCACACCGCTCACTCCTCGGCTCCCACCCTCTGTGGCTCCCTTCCATTCAGAGTCCAGGGCTGAGAATTTACAGCAGTGCAGCCTTAGGTCTTCCCAGGGTGCCCGCAGGTCCCATCCCCCAAACCCCAGCGGCTTTCCTGCTGATCCAGCCCCGGGACCTTCACCTGCAACGCTCTTACCCAGACACCCGCACGGCTCACTCCATCACCTTCAGCTTGCTGCCCAAATAACCGTCCATCGGTGAGGGCCCACCTCCACCTTCCGTTAGAAATTGCCACCGCCGAACCCCTCACCAAAACTTCTTCCAAGCCCCCCAACTCAGCTCTGTTTTCTTGTAGCATTTACCATCTTACAGCATATGAAGCAATTCACTGCTTTATGTTATTTTTTTCTGTCTCCTCCAACAGGCTTTCTTCCCCATGAAGGCAGGAGTTTTGTTTTGTTTAACTGTGACATGAAATTGATTGACAATGTGTTAATTTCTACTGCACAGCAAAGTGATTCGTGTATATATATATACACATTATTTTTTCATATTCTTTTACATTATGCTTTATCTCGGGATACTGAACATAGTCCGGTGCTGTATGCTTGGGCTCTGCTTGTTTTGCTCACGGCAGGTACCTCCAACACAGCCTGGCCCGCAGTGGGGGCTCGGTGGTCACTGCTGACCCCGTCAGCGGCTGACAGACCCTGCGTAACCCAGCTGCGACTAGTGTTCTCTCCAAACATTGCCCGCATTTTTAAAAACAGTCTCATGCCCATAATAAAAGGCCACACCGTTGACTCCTAAACTATGCACTTCCAAGACGTTTTCTTTTCAAACGCTTTTACCTCCTAGATCTTATAACTAAACTGAACTCAGATTTGAAAGGAAAAATCATCTGATTTATGTAACAGACAAAAATCATTTCAGGAGACTCTCCCTTCGCATAGGAATTGGAGCTCCCGGCCTCTGCGAAAAACAGTCTGCGATTCTAAGTCTGCTCACCCTCCACAGCCGTATCCAAATGTTGCAATGCCAAGCTCACGGCCTGCACAGTCGGGCGGCCCAGCTGGTCGGCGGCGTCTGGAGGAGGCTCCCGGGCTGACGTCAGTGGCAGAGCCCAGCATCTCGCCCTCAGCCTGCCTCCCACGCGCCTCTTTCAGCCCGGTCCTATCAGCTGACTTCTGCTTCTCAGTATTCAAATTCACCTTCCACAGTTTTTTCAACAAGGAAATGCGTGACCTTTCTAGTTTCTTCGCTCTTCTTCTCAACCTGTGAGTAAGTCAGTGAAACTCACAGGAATTAAGTATGAATGGTACCCGTTACTGACACTTTTAGTTATCCATGTACTTTTCAAGATATCAAGGTTAATTTAAAAAACAAATCTGAACCCATTCTTTTAAGGTTTTACATTTTCCGTCTGAAATGATGACGAAGAGTTTGGCAGAGAAGAACTATGAAACTGCAAAGCGGGGCTTGTGACAGCAGACTTAGCAGTTCTCTTCACTTGCTGGCTAAGGTCTGTGGATTTCTTTTGTTCTTCACTTCGTAGGTGAAGACCAATCCTTTCCTTGGTTAGGCTTGTTAAACAGTACACTTCTTTGTCATTGACAGTGTGCAAAGAAGCCAAATAGAAAAAGCCCGTAGAAAAAGGTATGATAGTTTAGGGTACAATTGGGTGGGAGAGAAAAAAACCCAGCTAGCACAATCTGTGACATAAATAGGAAGTGTTTTCTGAAAGAATCTCAGGGAGTTCTTGCTGTGGCGTCGTGGGTTCAGGACCTAGCACCGCCGCAGCTGTGGCATCGGTCAAAGCTGCAGTTCGGATTCGGTCCCTGGCCTGGGAACTGAAAGAATCTCCTTTATTCTAGCATTTGCTTTCATCTGAAATTTCTCCCACTCTTCTGGCTCTCTAGAGTAATTGCAGGACAGGGGCACCTCAGTCCCCAACCGGAAACAGGCGGTGCTGGCGTCCTGAAGAAGGACACGCTGCCTGCCGTGGAGTCCGCGGTTCCTGGGCTCTCAGCAGCCCCGCCGCACGGCAGCGGCCTCAGAATCGTCCTCCCTATGAATTCTTTCACCCACATTCTCATCCTTCCCTCCGTTTCCCTGCTTCTCCCACTCACCCTGTTCTGGGAGAGTCCCAGGTCGGTACTGACCAATTTTTTTTTTAATTCTATTGGAGTATGATTGATTTAACCTCGAAGTTGAGCTAATTTCAGGCGTGAAGCAAAGCGAATCAGTTATATGTATACATGTATCCACTCTCTCCCCACGTAGGTTATTAAAGAGCACTGAGTACAATTCCTTATCTGTAGAGTAAGTCCTTGCCGACTCTCTATTTTATATACAGTAGCTATTTCCGTTCTACTGACTTGTTCCTCCCTCCCGTGGTTTCCCCTATGGCAACCATAAGCTTGATTTCAAAATCTGTGAGTTTGTTTCTGTTTTATAAAAAAAAAAAATCTTCTGTATCACTTTTATTAGATTCCACATATAAGTGATATCGTACGGTATTTGTCTTCCTCTGACTTCACTTAGTATGAGACTCTCTAATTGTATCCATGATGCTGAAAATGGCATTATTTCATTCTTTTTATGGCTGAGTAATCCTCCATTGTATATACGCACCACATCTTCTTTATCCTTTCCTCTGCTGATGGACACTTAGCTTGCTTTCATGTCTAGGTTGCTGTGAATAGTGCTGCAGTGAACTTTGGGATGTATGTATCTTTTCAGATTATGGTTTTCTCTGGATAGATGCCCAAGGGTGGGACCGCTGGCTGTATGGTAGTTCTGGAAACCGTTTCTGGAGAGGTCGGGTGACTGTAAAGGTTGGTGCACTCGTTGACGGAGAGATGCCACATGGAAGGAGCTTTACCGCGGATGCACCAAAGCTTCTAAAACAGTCTACAGCCTTAGAAACAAGTCTTGGAAGAAAATGATCTTCTTGTAGCATTTGTTCAAGACGGAATGCTCTCATGGATAGTAAATGCGTAGGTTGGATTCAAAACCAAATAAAACAAACAAAAAAACCCTCAGCAGTCTGAGATATTGGTCTAAATCCCAAACAATGAAACTGAATACATATCATCTCAAGCCATGCACTCGAATTCTGCATCAGGATAGCACGATGTAACAGCAGTTTGTGATTAAGAAATTGGGGGATTTAGAAACCCTAGAATTCCAGGGACAACTTGGCATAATCCACTGACCAAAAACCCAAGTGAGTGTGTTCTTGGGCTACATTAAAGGATTTCGAGAAGAAAGGGAGGTGTTAATACTGCTGTGGTTATCCCACCCAGAACTGTGTGGGGGGGTCAGTGGGCACCCCTCTCAAGGCACGTTGTCAGACTTGTGCAAGCCTAGTGGGGAGCAGCTCGAATCCTGGGGTGAGGGTGCGGGATAAGAAAATCCTTGTTCATTGGTAACTGGCGATGTTCAGCCTAAAAAGAAATCACAGCTGTCCTCAAATCTGCAAAGACTTCAAGGCAGTAAAAAGAGAAGACCTCATGACCAATGTCAAATGCAGTCCAACACAAATACCCATAGGTCATCAGTTCCCTGGAAGAAGCTGCCAAGTGGGCACATCCACCGCCACCAAGAAAGCGTGGCCCCATGACCCCTGGGAACACCTAAGACACTAAGGAGGTATTCCTGCCTCACGATTCTATTACTCAATGCAATTAACATTTTAAATGTTATTCAGTCCGCGATAAACGTGGGAAACCCACAGACTGCGTTTCCGTACGTGCTTCCACATTTCCCAGCATCCCAGGACCTGCCCGCTGGATCACCGCAGGTGACGAAGACCATTTCTGATCTGTATTTGATGGAGCTGGGTGTCCACACTCGGGGGGTCACCACAGTCAACCTTCCCATCACCCAAAGGTCACGGTGACGTCATGGCCGCGTGGCCATCACCGCTGCGACCAGGAATGTTCTCTAGACCCCCAAAGGTCACAGTGACGTCATGGCCGCGTGGCCATCACCGCTGCGACCAGGAATGTTCTCTAGACCCCCAAAGGTCACAGTGACGTCATGGCCGCGTGGCCATCACCGCTGCGACCAGGAATGTTCTCTAGGCCTGTGCAGGTAAGATCGTCCTCCCAAGAACTGCATCTAAATGGGACCAGTCACATTTAGTCTCAAGTCTCAGTCTGGACAGCTTTTTTGAGATTCATCTGTGTTGTCAATTTATCAGTAGAGTAGCTTTCCCTTGTATGGAAACCACAATTTTTATCCATTCACTATTAAAAAATATTTGAGATTTTTTCCCTAGGTTTTGGCTGTTTTAGGTAAAGGTCCCATCAACATCTCTGTAAAGTCTGTGTGTGAAGATAAGTCGACGTTTGTTTTAGTTAAATTCTTGGGAACCATGGCCAGCAATTTTTTTAAAATTTCTGTTTGGGGCATCAAGTCTAAAGGGCTGAGTAAACTAAGTTCTTGGCACAATAGCACCACTACTCGTGTAAAGCCCTTTTCTTCTTTAATTCATTTACTTATTTATGAGTTTGTTTATTCCCTTTCATCTCCGTTCCCCGCACCCCCTCCCTACCCAGAGATGTGACATGTGTTTGATGTCTAGTCAGGACTCATAGGAGGTCTCTGAAACGCTGCCATCCCCGTTGGTAAATATTGGAACCATAAGCAGTGTCGGTGGTACAATTCCTCAGAAACGTAAATGCAGGTTATTCAATGTGATGCTTAGTTTTATATGTCAAGCTGTCTAAGCTTCACTGGCCAGTTATTCGGTCAAACATTAACCCAGGTGTTGCCATGAAGGTATTTTGCAGATGTGTTACCATTTTCGGTCCATTGCCCGCCTCTGTTTCCAGAAGCCTGGCCCTGATGTGTGTGCGGCGCTGCTGGGCTCGCCACTTGTACCCAAAGACGTTAGAAGGGATCCCACCAAGGGGGAAAAGCCAGCTGTGTATCTGCTCTGGGTCCTGCCCATTAATCAGCATATGTGAGGCAGAAGCGAGACCCAGCTTCTTAAGCTGTGACAGCCCACCTGGTGTCGGATGACCTCCCTCGGTGGGTTTAAGATCCGGTATCGCTTCAAGCCACAGTGTAGTTCGAAGATGCGGCCGGCATCTGGTGTGGCTGTGGCGTAGGCCTCAGCTGCAGCTCCAATTCAGCCTCTAGTCGGAACTTCCATATGCTGCAGGTGTGGCCGAAAAAAGTAAAAAAAAAAGTGACGAAATATGTTAGTTCTTAAACCTACAAACACGCACGTGGGAGCGAGTGATACTGATCTGCTTGTGTGCCTGACGAAATGATTCCAGCGGACCTCCCTCACTTACTAAATAAGTAAACACTCTTTCCGAGTGTTAGGGCCCAGGCTGAACTGTTAGCAGCCCCCTCACATCTATGCTTCAACCGTATGAAACAAGAGGCAAATAGTGGGGAGAGTTTTAAATACCAAAGCTTAGAAGGGACAAGAGACTGGAGAACCTGACAAGGACTTGTGCAAACACATATGGGCTGCCTCCATCTGAAAGGCATTTTTGGCAATAAAAATGTGCAACCCGGTCCACCCCCACTGCCTACTCCCCACCCCCCACTCCAAAGGCTCACAATTCTGCGGAAATTTTCTCAATAAAAGGCAGCACATGCCACCACCGAGGCATCGACAGAATGTTTAAATATAGATAAAGAGATGCTGATATTCTTATATGAATCAGTCTTCATTCAGGAAAAGTGTTCTTTTCTGAAGCCCCGCATGATTCGCCCTTCTCTTTTGCTTTATAAGAATTGCTTCTCTGAAAACTCTTCATCAGATCAGGATGTTGGAGGGACTGTCAGTCTTTCCTGTGTCTGTACCACCCCCACGTGTGCCCCCATTACTAAGCAAACGCAAACTCGGAAGGTTCGGGCTAAGTTTGGTATTAACACAAAGGACAACGTTGAAATGAATGGTTTCAGAATAAATGTTTTCCCTGACTGCTACGCATTAGGTAATTGATGTATCCATGAAGAGCGCCTGACACAGCCCGATGCCAACACAGAGGAAATCAGAAGCAAATGGCAGAACCAGAGTCATGTTTTTTTAAATCTGATCCATCACTTCCTATAACCAATCACGCTATAGGAGCCAATAAACTGTAGTAAATTTTACTTGTACGATATTCACCCTGTCATGGTATCAGAGTTGGTTTTGCTGTATAAAACTAGCAATTGAAAAGCTTTCTGGAGTTCCTATTGTGGCTCAGTGGGTTAAGAACCTGCCATAGTGTCCTCGAGGATACAGGTTTGATCCGTAGCCTCACTCTGTGGGTTAAGGATCCTGGGTTACTGCAAGCTGCAACACAGGTCACAGATGCGGCTCTGATCCAGCGTTGCTGTGACTGTGGTATAGGCCGCAGCTGCAGCTCCAGTTCCACCCTAACCTGGGGGCTTCCATATGTCTCATGTGCAGCTGTAAAAAGAAAAAAAAAAAAGCAGCTTTCTATGGTGCCCATTACAACTTGGAATAGTATACAGTTCACAATATTTTTTTTTTAATTTTGAAATTACTTGCATAAAACTAGCAAAGCCTGGTGCCTTTTTGTAACAATTTCTTCTATGATTGTTACAGGTACAGGTACAATGGCCAAAAAATTTATTTTTCAGAACAGAACACTTCCAAGATTAGGGAGAAGTGCTACCAGCTGAATTCCAAGGAACAGAATCTCTCAGCTCAGCCCCTCATACTCTCTGGCCGTGACTCTGGGCGTCCGCCTTCTCACGCACACAGAAGAAGCCTTGACCTTTGTCTTCCGCAACTCGGAGTAGCACGATGTGGCCAGCCTTCATTTTACAGCCACATGAAAGGTTTGACCAGGTCTTTGGTCAAAGAACGTCTCTGGGGCCCCGGGGGGCAGGCCCTGGGTGCGGCCGCGGCCCTGTCTTCCTGCTCCCCCGAGAGCCGGCGCCCTGAGCGCCCTCTCCGCCCCCATCTGGGTGCCGTCCCGGGAGGGGACTCTGCTTCCCCCGGGGCCAGCACTTCCCGCCCCCTGCGGTTTGTTTTCTGGGAGGTGCTGGGTCCCAGTGGAAAGAGAAACACAGCGGTGTGGGCGAGGGGAGGGGTAGGACACGTGGGCCTCGGTGGCCTCAGGAAGCTCTCTGGACACAAGAAGGCCGGCTGCCCAGCGGGGGGGCCACAGGCCCTGAGCGGGGCCGGAAGGGCGGGTGGAGCCGGGGTCTCCATCCCGCCCGGTGGCCCCTTTCGGGAGGAAGAGGTCCATCCGCGTGACAGTTACTATTTTTTATCGATTTCTCGCTGCTACTGCCCACAGGCTGTCTGGCGACTGGGCCGTTGGCTTTAGAGTTTGTCACCGCAAGGGGCCACGTTTGCTTAGTGTCCTTCACGTGCAGTGGGGTGGGCAGGTTTGAGAGAGAGAGAAACTGCGAGCATGTCACCCCTGCCTTCACCCTAATCAAGAGATGTGAAACAGAAGGAAAAAAAGAATGTATGGGTGCGTATAGCTGAGTCAGTCTTCTGTGCAGCAGAAATCGGCACAACACTGCAAATCAACTACACTTCGGTTTAAAAAAGAAAAGACTTAAAAAAAAAAAAGAGAGAGAGAGGTGTGGAGTTCCCATCATGGCTCAGTGGTTAATGAACCTGACTAGTATCTATGAGGATGCAGGTCTGGTCCCTGGCCTCGCTCAGTGGGTTCAGGATCCGCCGTTGCTGTGAGTTGTGGTGTAGATTGCAGACGTGGCTCGGATCTGGCATTTCTGTGGCTGTGGCGTAGGCCGGTGGCTACGGCTCCGATTGGACCCCTAGCCTGGGAACCTCCACATGCCGCGGGTGCAGCCCTGAAAAAGGCCAAAGGCAAAAAAAAGTGTAGAAGACCCGCCCTTCAGTGTCCACCCCCTGCTCTGTTTTCTGCCCTCCATTCAGGTGGCGTGAAGGACGATGACATGAAAGACTCCGGAGTTGTCCGGGGACAGAGGGAGGAGCCTTGGGCACATCCAGCCCTGGTGGCCTGGCCTTGTGACCCCGAGGCGGGAGCGGTGGGCGGCGGTGATGGTCAGGCCCGCTGTCCAGCTGCAAACCCACTTTCTGGACAAAGGCAGGTGTTCCCCAGACTTTGGCCATCTCACACATGTTTTTTCCCCTTGTCACATTGCGTGTGAGCCGTTGTCTGAGGAAGAACCATCTGATTTTGTTCAAAATGCCTTCCTGGGTGTAGTTTCTGCGTTCTATTCTATTCCCCAAGAAAGAGAAACAAGACCATCAATTACAGGGTTCATAAATAACTTCTCGGAAAAGAATTTGACCCCAGATCTTCCAGTCAGTATTCTTTTGCATTTTCTTGTTTTCTCTGGTTTTATCTAGAAATTGAGAAATATCTGCTTTGTCTAGGTGATGTTTTAAACCCAGAACAAATGTTAACATACCCTGGTGCAGTTTCCTTAAATTCGTGTGGGAATTGGCTTATCAAACAAATATCTGATGCCAGCACTAACAAGGTCACTCGGTCCTGGAAGGTCGGTGCAAGGTCACCAGGTCCTGGAAGGTCATATCAAGGTCACCAGGTCCTGGAAGGTCATCTCAAGTTTGCTCTGGGCTCAAGTCTCTGTGACCGCTTGACTGAGACCGTTTTGTCCCATCTCAAATGGCAAAGGGTCAAAGTTGAGTTAAATCCACGTCCCTGACTACCCACCCTGTTCTCTTCCTACCGAATAATGAGACTCCTCTGTAATTTTCCTGCATTATTCACGAGAAAATCGTGGCTATCTACGGGGCTGTTGGCTATACTTTTCTAGAGCTGCTTCCTCTGCAAAATTTTCAACATTTTGACACACAACATTCTGACAACTGCTTCTATTCAAAAATAAGCCATTTCCTTCAGTTTTTTTCCATTTTCCTAGAAAGTTATCTTAAAATATAAGTTCTTAAGCAATTCCTAATAAGCATCCATATGGTATATTATGAAGTCTTGTGAAACTGAGGATATTTCTTCAAATCACGAGTGCGTACATTTGTGACTACCAAAGGTTCCAACCAAGTCCTTTCTTCCACAGATTTTTCCCAAACAAAACTTCTGTAGTTAAAATAACCAGAGTCATACGTACTTCCAAATTTTGTAAATATTTCTGATTTCATGCGTTTCTTTTCCCCCTGTATTTGAAAACCAGTTCTTTATGGGAACACGAGGAAATGCTAAATGTGGGAGGTGTGAATGGTCTCAGCTTTCAGCTTGTAGCCTGGCTATGATATATTTCAGTACCTTGCAGGAATAACTGGTTTAAAAACATCACACATTCTGCAGTGTCGGCAACACCCGTGTGAAGGGATCAGAACCAGCTGTTCTGAAGCTCTCGGGAATCGCATGGCTGTCAGATTATTACCTCACTGAAGACCCCCAGACAGCCGACAGCATCTCGCTGAACCAGGAACCGCGCACATTTTACTGAAAGTTGTCGTCACTTCCTGTTAGCATGGATACGCTTTTAATTTGACTCACAACTTTAAGGGTCTACAAAGCAAATAGCACAGAGCCAGAACTGGGCTCTTGAGGGCACACAAGTTCCCGTTTATCTTGGGGCAACATAGAGGCGGACATAGTCTCCAGTTGCTCTGGTCCCATCTTGATGGGGCTGTTGGGAGGGAGAGAAGAGGGCCCGCAGCGGCCATCACTGAAAAAAGAATTCTTTCTCTTCCTAGTTATGTGAGAAGTAGATTGCGCTGAATTACACTCAGCAGAGCTATGAGCGCTCCATTAGTCTTTCCACCATCTTTGTGATGCAATAAAACGAAGGATGACATACATGTTACATAGAAAAAGGAAGTCCTAACTCTTTCTGAAAAAAAAAAAAAAGTTCACAAAGGTTATCTACCTTTGTTGAGCTGAGACTTGGAAGATAATTAGACATTTTCTAGGCAACTAAGTAAGAGGAGAGCATGTCCGGCAGAAGAGGGACAGTGAACACATGTGAAAAAGTACTGACCATGCCCAAGAAGCAATACCAGAAGTCATGAGACCAAAAAGTTAAAGAAAAATACACGTATAATTGGAAATGAATGATAGGAACTTGGAGACATGAAACAGTAGGAGAAAAAAACACAAGGTCAATGTGGAAGCAAGGTCAGTTCACCAAACACACATCATAAGTTGCTGAACACTTGAAAATTTGGTCCTATATTTCCATCCAGCCAATGAAAAGGAAATACAATCAACTGCCTAATTGACAGCACAAACAAAATTTTAAAAAATTAGTTGTCCCAAAGACAGGCAGGTTAATATAACTGACCCTGGCATGTGTGTCTCCAGGTCTAATGAGGAGGATTCTTTGGGATGTGTGTGCAGTGCTCTCGACAACACCAGCATGTTGAGAAAAGCTTGAAAGGAAAATAGTTCCCCCTAATGTAGGCATAAGGCACAACACCCGGAGCTGGGTGAAAGAAATTCTATTTGGGGTCAAAATGATGCAACCCAAGGCCGCAGCTTTCTGATGGTCTGGCAGAGAGGTCGGCGGACAGCATACGCTTCAGGCAATATCAGGCTGGTGCCCTCCCGGGACCCTGCAAGGGTCCTGAGCAGCTGCTCTGAGGCAGTGTCTCAAGTCGGATTCAGTGTTTTCCTCAGAAAGCACCTGTGGGTCAGTTACAACAGATTTCAGCTTAAACTAGACAGTCCCGCAAAGTCTAGGCGGGTTCAAGGACCGGATGGAATACAGACTTGGTTCAAGGTTGCTTATACTCTGTCTCACTCTCAGATCAGCTAACAAGCATTAGGTGGATCCAGAGCAGCAGGAGAGCAGCCGCAGGGCCCGAGGGCTCCTGACCGTGCCAGGTGTTCCCTGCGGTGGAACCAAGGCGGACACCGTGGAAGGGAGTAGGGCTACCCCGTGCAGAGAGCACAGCGACAGGGGAAGATGCTGGCCTGCTGGCGCTGCGCTGGCCGTCCCAGCAGAAGCCCCAGGTGCGTGAGTGGGGTCCTCCTTTGGCCGAGGGAATGACCGCAGCCGATGAGCAGAAGAACCGCTGAGCTGAGCTCAGTCCAGATGCAGAGCCCTGCACAAACCAGTGGCTACTGGTTTCAGCCACTGAGTTTTGGGCTAGTTTGCCAAATGGCATTGGATTACTAAAAGAGCTCCACATTTGGAAAAAGTTAAAAGCAGATCTATCCAAGTACCCACAAAGACTGCCCCCTCCCCAAATCCAAAAAAGCAGTAAAACATCTACTGCTAAATATTGTTACTTCCCGATTGACCAAATAAATCAAAGGGTTATGTCGGCTGTGGCCTGCATTTTAAATGCTGCACGATTACTTGTGGCTATGGAACCAGAAATCCTTTCAGTAGAGGATTGTGTAAAACAATTCCCACTAAAGACACACATCTGCCAAAAATGAGGGCTTTGATTTTGAAATAATTGTTCTAAGCCCTTGGTGGGGTAGAGCCTCTAAATACACTGAAGAGCTGGAGATGCGCATGGAAGAGAGATTCCGTGCGGGTGGAGAAAAACCTCATGAGCAAGGTGATGAAAGGGGGGCCCAAGCTGAGCACAAGTGGGGCGAAGCGGAGGACGGGGTGAGGGAGCTGCGGGGGGCAGGGACCTGGCGCAGGAGGCCTCTGCACCAGTCTCCCAGGCCACCCCACAAAGCGCCACAACCTGGGGGACTTAAAACAACAGATACCTATTCTTTCTTGGTTCTGGAGGCTGGAAGCCAAAATCAAGATGGCAGCAGGGCTACGATCTCTCTGCAGACTCTACGGGCAGGGCCTCCGCTGCCCCTTCCAGCTTCTGGCGGGTGCCAGCAAGCCTTGGCATTCCTTGGCCTGTGGAGGCATAACTCTAGTCTCTGCTTCCGCTGTCCCATGCGTGGGCCCTGTGTGTTTCTGTGTCGTCATGGGGTGTCCCATCTGGGTGTCTGTGTGCTGATTTCCCTCTTCCTACGAGGCCGTCACGGGATTAGGGCTTCACCCTGGTTCAGTGTGAACTCACTTTGACCTGACCAATTACATCTGCAAAGACCCTTTCAGTAAGTTCACATTCTGAGCCTCCAGGATAAACACGAGTTTGGGGGGAAACGTTTCAACCCAGTTCAACCTTCAGTACCAATTAGGACACTCGGATTTTTAATACGCAATCGCCCCACTGGAGCAGGAGTGACATGAATTCCTGCAGGAGGGGTGACCGTGTGGGGACCTTCTCTGAATGGAGGAACGTCGTTGTCCTTTTCTAATCAGAGAAGTTTACGTACTACTTAACTCTTAGATATGAGTTTTCTCCCCAAATGGAATGTTGTGGAGGGGCGGTGCCCTACATGTTTTTCATAAATGTATTGAGCAATAATCTGGCATGAAAAACTGATGGCGAGAAAGCGTGAAAGGAAACCAGAAATAGAAGAGTGTACATTGAATCCCACCCTGCGGCAGGCATTCTTCCCATGTGAGCTCACTAGGCGTCAGCAGACCCTTCCAGGATGAGGAAGCAGACGAGCAGAGAGCTTCTGAGACCTGCCCAAGGTCACACACAATAAGGAGTGTGAATATCTCACTTGCGTTGATGGGACCCACACATGCACCTCAGCAGCATTTAACAAATATTGACCATGAAAGGGGTCTTGTGGGAGGGGTCCGTGCGGCCATGGCCTCTATTCCTGGGCTTCCAGAAAGGATATTAAAACTGGATTTCCTTTCAAATTATTTCATTCATTGCTAGACTGTGCTGCATATGCAAGTGAGATGTACGACCACCAGAATTTAAAAGCTATGTGTATAAAACATACAAACATTAAAATCATGCAAGAAAATACTCCTTGGTGGAAATTTCAATTTGTTTTTTTCTTCTTTAGAATTTTCTGAATCTTTTCACAGGCATCTTTGCTTCTATAATAGAAACAATTACACATTAAGTATTTTTTAAGGTAGTTTTGACTTTGGCATTCAGGTCAGGACTTGCAAGGCCCTTGGCTCAGCTTCCACCAGCTAAATGATGTCACGTCGGTATTTTTTTTGCCCGTCCCTATAAATACGGGTGAAAAAATATCTGCTTCCCAAGACTGTACTGACTCAATTAGATCTTAAAAGTTCAAGTACCTGGCCCAGTGCAAAGACAAAACACGACTACTCTCCACGAGAAGCAAGTCAGCCCTCAGCCGATGGGACCAGGTAGACGGCCCAGCGCAGCAACGCTCACAGGCACCAGCTTTACTTACGAGCCCGACTCTTCAGTAGACCATTAACTCTGTTAAATGGAGACCAGGCCTAACCACCCCCGCCACCACCACTACCGCTGCAAGGAGACAAAACCGTGTAAGCAAAACTAAATCTAGCTTATTTCATGAACATAAGCGAAACTGAACTGAAGTTATTTCTTTGTAAGTGCCTCTAATAATCATAAAAGAAACTTAGGTTATCTTCTTGAAATGATAAGGTCACTGTTAAATAATCCCTGCCCACTGTAATAACCAGTCACTGCGAAGGGTCAGCGGCTCCCCATTTTCCCTTTATAAGCAGCCCTGTGATGCCAGGCCTGACCCTCCCATCAGTTTGGCTCGAAGCTCCTAGTCTGCAAACAGCTCTAACATGCACGATAAACTCTTGCTAAATACTGTTTCGCCTGGTGGTTTCAATGTTTACCGCTTCTGGGTTTCTGACACCTGTAAGGATAAACTGGTATTTGTCCTGAGGCCAGTCTCCACTAGGACAGCTCCCAGCCTGTGGCAGGACTCGAAATATTTCAGATTCATAAGTGAATTCATACTGCTCAACAAGATGGCTTTATAAATGATTAAAAACATCATGTACATTTTTTTAATTACACTTTTGCTTTATTGCTCTTTTATAATTGGGAATCCTAACAACACCTTTGAGACATGACTCTCCAAACTATGGCGGAGGGAATTTCACAGGGAAATCAAATGTTTAAATATAAAAGGATCAAAATATTTAAATATAAAAATGCTCACCCCCAAAAAAGTAGGAAAAAATACATAAAGACATGAAAATGAGAAAAATGAATTTTGAGGGTGTCGGAGTCCTGAAATCCACAGAAGTTATGTTTGAACCTAATTCTCTTGGAAAGTGACAAAAGGCTCCTTCACACCCCGTTGTCATGAGTGGGGTTCTTAGTGGGGGGGGGTCACTGGTTTTTAAACCAATGCCTGTGCTCACCTGTTGCTGAAACTCACAGTGCAACTGAAAGGTGAAGCCTTGACAGATACACCAGGCAAGTTCCTTTTGTGTGGAATTCTCCACCACGCAGCTACGTCTTCTGCCAGAAATCACATTTGACATTTTGAATAAATTAGTCTCCACAATATTAAAGGTAAGAATTTCAAATTTTGGTAGATCTAGCACGGCAAAGATCCCTTCTGCTTTCATCAGGACAGACGTGCTCGAGTTGCTGTTTCACGTACCAAAGACTTGTTCTCAGACTTTCAGCGTCACTAAAAGGAATTTTGTTTTGAATTGTTCCACAGTCTCTAATGAAAAGGAACATTAGATTTAATATTGCTGAGCAGAGCTCAGGAAGGGCGTAAAGTCATGTTGCTTGTGGAGCTTCTGTTACCCACAGTCCCCTCTTACGTGCTGTCCTAAATTTAAAAGCCTCAAATAATATAGCTTCTCAGATCTTTTCTCTTTCCCTTTTTCTCTCTCTCCTGTATCTGTCTTTATTTTTTAACAGAAAAACAAAGCAAAACAAAACCTTAAATATCTTAATAACATTGCTGCTGATTGTTTTGCTGACTGTTGAAACAGCTTAGGAGAAAACATCTGAGCTGGGAAATGGATATTACCGAATCGGCTGCCTCTCCAAAACTTCAGAAGCTTGGCCACGACTATTATAACCATTACGGTTGGCGAAGTGCTGACTCACACCTTTTCTGAGGAATCAAGAAAGCCATAGGTTTTAAGAGACACAGGCTTAAGGCTATTAGGTCTTCCCATAAACTTGGGGAGAAACCCTCCTTGGAAATGTGAACAACCCAGCTTGTCCCCACACAGTCGCGTCGCAGAGCTGGTCATTTTACAAGCCTCTGAGTCCTCTTCAGGGCAGCGGAGAGGTAGACATCTGCCAGGGTTTGAATCGCTTGATCGCCGTTCCTTTCAAGAGGAGTTGAGGCACAGAAAAGCCGTCTCTGTCCCCGGCACAGGTGAGCAGTGGAAACCTGCTCGGGGGCCCAGCTCTTGGGAGGCGCCAATACGGCAGCCACAGGGCGGGGAGCCGTGCAAAGCATGGGCTGTGACAAAGGCCACCTTGCAGGTCACCCGTGTTCAGCTTTGCGGTTTCCGGGCCGGTCTGTGCTCTCGTGGAAGGAAGCACAGGACAACTTGTGGGTCAGAGCCATGTTGCAGAGTCGGAGGAAAGCAGCCAGGTGGTGGCAAGGCTTGGAATTAAAAACACGGGCCTTGCAGCGAGATCAACATCTCATGGGCTTGTCTGTCGGCCTTACAGGATGTCGGTCCGCCAGCTCACATTCCAAGGCTCGGAGAGGGTGGATCTGAATGAATGACAACCTGTAACCTAGTAAAGCAGCAGCTGTGTTTCATTTTAAAAACAATGTAAAAAACTGGAGTTCCCTGCTGGTTCAGAGGGTTAAGGATCTGGCGTTGTCACTGCTGTGGTGAGGGTTCGATCCCTGGCATGGGAACTTCGGCATGCTGCAGGTGTAACCCCCCAAAATTAATTAATTAAAAAAAAACTGTTTTGACTCCAAGAATAAGGTCTTGCTTTTGGGACAAGATACATTTTCTCAGTGCTTCGATATTCCAGTTCATAGAATGGGTGACCCATTACGCAGTGCTGTGAGCCGAAGGGGAAAAAGCATTAAATTTAGCACGTGTACAAATCACCTGAGAATCGCTTAAAATGCAGACTCCGATGCGGCAGGTCTGGGGTGAGAACAGAGACTCAATTTCTCAGCAGCTCCTGGGAGATGCTGATTCTGTTGTCTGGGGACCACCTGTGAGCAGCAGGCGACAGAACAGAAACGCCGTTCCCAGGTGGGTGGCTTTGCAGGGCCTGATCAGGTGACGGGAAGAAAGGACGGCGAACTTGTTTTCAAGTGAAATATGATGCAAAGGCCAGAGTGAACACCCAGCTTTGTTCAGCTCAATCCTCTGGCTTGGATTCAAGGACCGAGAAGCGCAACACTATTCAGCCTGCTTGAATGCTCTGCCCCGGCTTCCCCAGAACCGTCCTAACTTCAAAGCTCTACCTCCTGGTTCCTTCTAGAGCACTTATTTCTGCGGGATCGTAAATCCTCATTTTTGATTCAGAAAATCCAGCCCCTGCAGTGTGCCCACCGCACCGCCAGATGGGGCTGTTGCGGTCCCTCCAGCGTCTGGTGGCTCCCAGCCCCACCCTCCCCCAGAGCCCCAGGGTCACCGGGCGGTCTGAATGACAATGAATTTACTGGGCTTTGAGAGTGACTCCTGACCCGCAGGGAAGTGTAGTGAAATCGACGCAGGGACAAGTCCCAGATGTGCCCGGACCGCGCCTCCGGCCGGCGGCGAGGTGCGCATCTGAGGAACCGCCGGCTGGCCCATCGCGCGGTGGGGCACCCCCAAAATCTGGGGACGTTCAGCAGCAGGAGAAGGACCTGGTGCTTAGCAAGCCGCCTTCACAGTCACCTGCAGGGGGAGACCCGATCCCCGGTTTGCAGGTAAACACGCGAAGAATCAGGAAGGCGCTGCAAGGGGCTGGCGAGGGCGGAGCCAGGATGCCGAAGGGGGGTTTAGCCCAGGGCTGAATGTACAGGACCTCGCTCCCCTGGACTTGGAGGTAATTGTTAAACAACCTGACTAGACTGCCCGGGCTGTGTGTGTGTGTGTGTGCGTGCGTGTGTCTGTGTGCGTGCGTGTGCGTGTGTGCGCACGCGTGTGTGTGCGTGCGTGCGTGCGTGTGTGTGTGTGTGTGTGTGTGTCCAAGAAAGACAGAAGAGGTCACGTGACACTCAGTGTGCTCCGATCACCAAGCTTTTGCCCAGTTACTTTTCAAACCCTGAACACAGAAAGCCCAGCCACACGGAAACGTGTGTTGTCAACGCCAAAATGTTTTTTTCATAGTTTAGCGCAAATGTGTCTCGCAAATGCCAGCTCAGGTGACATGGCTTCCAGTTTAGATTCGAGTGACAGTGAGAATCTGTGGCCTCACCTAGGAAACGCCAGGCCCTCATCTGAGGTGAGCGGACTTCATTTCTTTCTGAAGTTTTGAACTGAATCAGCTTCTAATCATGTTTTCAGCCTGTGGTTATGTGTGTGAAATAAAAGTCCTGCTATAAAAAAAAAAAAATCCCACGGGCAGGCTAACAATGACTCTGTTTCTTTAAGTTTGAAAGAACTGAGCCAGTGGCAGGAGAGGGTCGTCCCCACTTTGGACATTTAATTCCTACCACAAGGAGAGTCAGCTGCCTTTTGGAAAATCTCATGTAAAATCCAGAAAATGAGTAAACGGTTTGATCGCAGACACCAAGTGGAAATGCAATAGACAAGGCTTAGAAGACACAAGCCTCCACTGGTAACCACAGCCACCAGCCTAGGAAGCCCCTCCTCACTGGCTCTAAAAACCGAGATAGCACACGTGATCTTAAGACTTCCCTCTGAATTTGCATATTTTTATTTGACAAAGATTTAGCATCATCCTTTTTAATTTAAATGTTTTGTCACTACAAATACAGGCTTAGAAAAAAAGTGACAGACCAAGGGGTGGGTAGAGGTGAAAAAGATAACCTAGAGTTCCCTGGTGGCTCAGTGGGTTAAGGGTCTGGTGTTGTCACTGCTGTGGCTCAGGTTATAGCTGTGGCTTGGGTTCACTCCCTGGCCGTGTAACTTCCACATGCAGTGAATGCAGCCAAAAAAAACAGAAGAAAAAGAAAAACTGCAGAGGCAGTTTCCCAAGGTGGCCCTTTAGTTCCCCAGAGAAAAGGAGGGAGGAGGGAGGGATGGAAAGAAAGGAGAAAGAGAGGAACCACGAGTCCAGATTTGTTTTCCAAAGGTCACCCCAAGATCGCACACACGCAGGAGGCTGGTCATGGGTTTACTTGCAAAGTACCCTCAGAAGTCAGAGGAGCTGCTGGTGTAAAGGCATAAAGCGCCCGCTGGTCAGAGCAGCTGTGGGGAAATTTTCAGCACCTTCACTTTGGTTTTCGGTTATATTTTAAAGCAACTCGAGCTTAAATATTTCCATGCGTTCCCATCTCAAATCCCAGAAACTGCTTTCAATCTGCTGAAGGTGCTCATTCAGGGTTGCGGGTTCCCCTGCGGCCCCCACAGCACACAGACCTCCCTCGTTCCGCGGTCTGGAGGTCGGGGTGACCACGGGGGTTCTGGCTGGGACCCTCTCCCTGGCCTGCCACGTCCCCCGATGGCCTCTCAGGCGCAGGCAGAAGAGCTTTTTTTTTGGGGGGGGTCTTTTTGCCTTATCTAGGGCCGCACCCGCGGCATATGGAGGTTCCCAGGCTAGGGGTCTAACAGGAGCTGTAGCCGCCGGCCTTCGCCACAGCCACAGCAACACGGGATCCGAGCCCCGTCTGCGACCTACACCACAGCTCACGGCAACGCCCGATCCTTAACCCACTGAGCGAGGACAGGGATCGAACCCGCAACCTCATGGTTCCTAGTCAGATTCGTTAACCACTGAGCCACGACAGGAACTCCCAGAAGAGCTTTCTGTCCGCCCATCACCAGCACAGAAAGGTCCAGGGGGGCCCTGTGGCCACCTGTCCCGCCAGGTCCCCTGCAGGAGCTGTGAGGGACAGCCCAGGCCAAGCAAACTGGCTGTGAGTCCGGCTACCACATAACCTGGAGCGAATTATTTAACTTCTTGCAGAGCGCCTTCTCTCATTGGGCCAGTCGGCATGGCTTTGAGACCAACGATGCCTGCTGTCCTCAGAGACCCAGCAGGTGGCACCGGTGGCCTGGGCCCCGTCTCGGGCTCACCCCGGGGACAGCCCTGCTCAAGCCGTTTCTCTGTTTCTACCGGATGATTCGCATCAGGACAGTCACCCCCAGGACGGCTCATCGTAAGAGCTGTGCCTTCATTTCACACCCACCTCTGCTTCGCTCGGGACCACCTGTCCGTGGACATGTCTACACTCTGCGTCTACGCCCTGGCTACACACTCTGTGCTGTGAACCACTGTTCACCCCGCGTCTAGCTTCCATCTCCGACGTGTCCGGATGTGGCTCTTGCCATGGTCACCAGAACCCCCGCTTTGTCACGTTCCTGGAGCAGCATCTTCACGGCCGACCCCACGGCCTGGAGACCCCCTTCATGGGCGTCCGCTCGTGGGCACAGCTCTGGGTCTCCCACCCCCAACCCGCACAGCGACCCCGTCGCCCTCCCCTCGATGGGGTCTCCTCTCCTTCCCGGGCCCCAAATTCGTGATTTTAAGCCATCTTCTGCTCCCCCAGAAACTCAGCTCCAGCCCCTACTTTCTTCCGGGCTTCAAACCTGATTTTCCAGCAGGAATCACAGGCTTCTCAAAGTCAAGTTTCTGAAAGGAAACTCTTGATTTCTCCCCTAAAATACGCACGCTAGTCCCATCACCCCAACTCAGTGACTAGGGCCGCTGTTCACCTGGTTATGCAGACAGAAACCCAGGCGCTGTGCCTCCTCCGTGGCCCCATTTTTAAGGTTCACACCCGATTCCCAGCAAACCCAGGTGAACCAACTCCAGAGGGAACGTCAGTCCACCCCCGGGCCCGCTCCAGGCCTCCCACCGGGCCTCTTGTCGCCCACGCGGTGGCTGCTCTCCCAGCACAGCTCTGCCTCCGCTAACACTGCCAGCCCCTGGCCCTACCAGCCCATCTCCCGGTCTCAGCCTTTTAGCCCCTGCTTGCCGTGTGGACCTTAACCTGTCCCTCCAACCTCTTCTCAATTCCCTCTCTCTCTCCCCCCCCCCCACGCACAGGGCATTTCATCACTTCCTGGAAGACGCCAAGTTGTATTTTCATTCAGGAGCCCTCTGGCCGTGTTTCCCGTGTCTGGAATCCTTGGGACTGAGCTGTGTGAGTGGTCAGGCTCTGTCCTAACAAACATCCCACTGCCTGGAGTTACCCACCCCTCCCACGCCGCTAGGAGAACCTCTGCCCTGGGGCTGGGGCCTTGAGGTTGGGTCGGACGGGCCTGGTCACCCTGGGTCCCCAGCGCCCAGCACGAGACCCTGATGGGTAGCAAGCCCTTAATGAGTATGTCAAGAGCGAGTGAAAAATCGTTATCTTTAATAATAAAACTTGTGCTGCACACTGCATGGGGTGGGCAAATCAAATTAAACAGTGGTATTGGAAAACGCTTTGTAATTGTAAAGCAATTGAAGTAAGTGTATTAGCATTTTACCTCCTATGCATGTATATTGGTAAATTTTTAATACTTGAGATGTATAATCCAGTAATCAAAAGCCATCGAGATGTTTTACAAGAATATACATGCATAGTTTTTAAAAACTCTCTTCAACAAATTAATTTTAAATACCAATGCTATGTATATGGGGAAAAAAATTTTTTTTTTTAAATGGCTGTACCCGTGGCGTGTGGCAGTTCCCAAGCCAGGGGCTGAACCCAAGCCACAGCTGAGGCGATGCCTGGTTTTTTAACCCACTGCCTGGGCCAGGGATCGAACCTGTGCCTCTGCAGTGACCTGAGCTCCTGAAATCGGATTCTTAACCCACTGGGCCACAGCAGGAACTCCTGGGAGAATTCTTTTATTCGTCCCAAGCCCTGTTTCATCCAGCTAGGATGTTTCCGGCTACAAGCAACAAACACGAGTACAACCAAAATAACAGTAACAACAGCAGGACTCGAGCCGATGTACGGTATAAGTGGATTTGCAATCTCAGATGACAAGGACACGGGGGTAAACCGCACCCTGGGATTAGCTCGCGGTCTCTCAGGCCTCGTCTCAGACCCAGGGTCTCCGATGGAAAAGCTCCGCTGTCCTCTGACCGAGACCGTCCCCCGTGCCAGCGCCGGCAGACTCCTCTGGGCTCTCGTCTTGAGGGGCCTTGACGGTGGCCCGTCTGCGCTGGGCTGCCGAGCCCAGCTTTATCAAGCAGCCCTGCTGAGTCGGTTTACTGGGAGCCCCTGATGTCGAATCAAGCCCCTCTGAGTAATTTCCCGTCCGCGGAGCCCCTCGCTCTGCCCACTGCGCATCAGTCGGCAATTGTCTTCGCCGTACGTGAAGCTGAATGAACTCCGTTCTGTACTGAAGTCAGGAGCACGAATGAAATCTGTCTTGCTGTTTTTAACAAGTGTCTAATGCAAAATTCTTCTGTTACACCTTGTGACTGGCTCGGTCACACGGCGTCTGAAGCAGTTCCGTGGGTCAGCTCTCGGCAGCCCTGGAAAGGAGCGTGTGCTTTCCTGAAGCGTCCGGCAGCCTCCACTCGCTGGGGCCGCAGCCCGAGAGCGTTTATTCATACCTGGCGTTTGGAGGAAGAGGGGCTGTTGGGGCTTCAACCACAAACACTATCCCAGCGCGACTGAAGACTCAGCAGAGAAGACCCCTGATGCTGCCGGTGGAGAGCCGGTCCTGGGGGACGCCTTCCTGTTGCCATGGTAGCCTCCAGGCAGACTCCCCAGGCAGAATAAATGCTCAAATCACACAGGCTACTAAAATCAGTTGAAAACACACAACAAGGAGTTCCTGTCGTGGCTCAGTGGTAATGAACCCAACTAGTGTCCATGAGGATGCGGGTTTTAACCCCAGCCTGGTTCAGTGGGTTTAAGGATGCAGCATTATTACCATGAGCTGTGGTGTAGGTCTCAGATGCAGCTCAGACCTGGCATTGCTGTGGCCGTGATGTAGGCGGGCAGCTGCAGCTCTGATTCCACGCCTAGCCTGGAAACTTCCATATGCCACGGGTGAGGCTCTAAAAAGACGAAAGAAAGAAAGAAAGAAAGAAAGAAGGGAGGGAGGGAGGGAGGAAGGGAAAGAAAGAGCAGCACAGCAAGAAGCACGTAGAAAGAGATGGGAGAAGTTAGCATCTTGGGACAAGGTGCAGCAGATGAGTCAGCCTAAACCTGGGCATGTGAGGTCTCGCTCCTCTTTATCTATTTCTCCCCCGTCCCGTTTATTTATCGATCAGTCTGTCCATCATCTGGAGATCCCTGTTTGTCCATCTGTCACCATCTCTAGCTCCTGTCTGTCTGTCCGTTTCTCCCCGTCCCATTTATTTATCGATCAGTCTGTATCATCTGGAGATCCGTATGTCTGTTTGTCCGTCTGTCACCATCTCCATCTCCTGTCTGTCTGTCTGCCCCTCTCTCCTCCGATCTCTCATCTCCGTATGTCTCTCTCCTGTTTGTCTTTCTCTCCCCTCACCCAGTTTATCTGTCTGCCTCGCTCTCTCCCTCTGTCTCTCTTCTCACTACATCAGACTCTCCCACTCACGCCGCCCTTCTGAGCGCCAGAGAAGAACGTGAAGTAAGAGGGCCCACAGACAGCAGGTGCCTCAGGCCAACAGCACAGAGCAGTTGTATCAGGTCAGTGCCCGGCGGTACTTTGCCAATGAGCCTAAGGAACAACCGCAGCTTTTGTTTGTGTTTCTTGGGAACAGGGTACATGAGGCCAAAACCGGCTCCACCAGTACATGGCTTCGTACATATCAAGTGCTCATGAATATTTAGCGCGTCTTGAATATTTATTGACATAGGCACTTCGTGTCATGCACAGTCTTCAAATAATCATTCAGGATATCATGAATATTTAGGACCTTTGTATATGTGATGTATTGTGACTATTTGGTACCCAGGCATCTCGTGACCATTAGGTGTCCATTTCTTATTTAACTCTCATATGCTCTTCACTGTGTATCTATACTTAGCACAACCTATGAATCTTGCCCACGTGTAACAAACTTTCACCTAACTAGCTCCTTTTCCATTCCTAAACTATCTTGAATTTTTCACCTATGGTTTACAAACAATACTTATTCATCCTTTATAGTAGGACTGAATACCCTCAGAAATAAAGGCACACTGCAGAACCCAAAGTCTAGCGATGCTAATAAATAAGAATTAGCAGAATGAAGTAATTACAGATTGTTGTTAGGACCGAGAAGTAAATAAGTAGGTTCTGACGGAGAACAGCAGGGTGCACGTCCCTAGGGAGTGCTGTCAGGGGCGGCTTTTGAAGGCGGCCTGAAGGATGAGTAACGCAAGCCAGGCAAGGAGAGGGGGCATGACGGGCCCTGCTGCAGGAACCAGCACATTCTAGGACCCGGCGGAGCCCAGGGCGTGGCGCTGGGAGAGGGAAGCAGAGAAACGTGGAGCTGCAGGCGGACAGCCAGGCAGGAGCCCAGTATTGCCCTGGAAGCCACTGGGAGCGTCAAGCTGGGACGTCTCGTCCTGTGGTTGACTTAAGAATTTAAAAGTTGGAGTTCCTGTCGTGGCGCAGCAGAAAGGAATCCGACTAGGAACCATGAGGTTGCAGGTTCGATCCCTGGCCTTGTTCAGTGGGTTAAAGGTCTAGCATTGCCATGAGCTGTGCTGTAGGTCACAGATGTGGCTCGGATCCCGCATTGCTGTGACTGTGGTGTAGGCCGGCAGCTACAGCTCCGATTCGACCCCTAGCCTGGGAACCTCCATATGCCATGAGTGTGGCCATAAAAAGCAAAAAAAAAAAAAAAAAAATTTAAATTCACTCTGGCTGCAAAGAATGGAAACAGGTACACTTGTCAAGAAGCTGCTGTGATAATGCAGCTCAGGATGACGGCGGTGTGGACGGGACAGCAGAGTGAAGATGGAGAGAAGTGGTTGGTGTGAGATATACTGTGAGGAGCAAACCAGCGAGACCAGCTGGGGAAGAGGATGTGGGAGCGCGGAAGGGAGGAGTCGGGGGGGCTCCCCTGGTTTGAGGATGCGGGTGGGTGGCAGGGCCCTTTCCTGGAGGGGGCGGGGCGGGGCTGCTTGGGAGGAAGGTGGGAGAGCCCCGCTGCAGGCAGTCATGTTTGAGTTGCCGATGGAACGCGCAAGGAGCGACGTTAACAGGACGATGGGATAACCGGGCCTGCGTTTCAAAAGCTAGAGACATCAATGACCGGAAACTTCTCGTGCGGAGATGCGATGAGTGAGGTCACCGGAAGAAAGCTCAGATAACGGAAGGGAGTGGCTGACGAGGCGGGTCTCCCACGGAGGTGGGTCTCCACGACCACGTGGCCCGGCCTGCAGGTGCCCCAGCTCCAGGGTTCTATCCTGGAGAAAAGTTACCTTTACATGAAAACGTACGTATGAATAATTACAGCAGCACTATTCACAGTCACCTAAAAGTGGCAGCAACGCAAGCGGCCTTCAGCAGGTGGGTGAATGAACGAACTGGTCTGTCCGCACCGAGGACGCCACTCGGTGACGGAAATGATGAACGGCTGATACAGGCGACCACCTGGGCCAGCCTCAAGGGCAACAGGCAGAGGAAGCCACGGAGGAAGCCATGTCGGCTTCTTCCCACTGGACCACTGTGCTTACGTGACACTCGGGAGAAGGCAAAGGGTCAGAGAGCAAGTCGGTGGCTGCCAGGGATTAGGGGTAGCATGGGGGACCCACTGGGTGTTAGAACTGCTCGGTATCCTGCTCATGGGGTGGTTACCGAAATTAGTATGTGTGACACCAAGCGAAAGTGAATTTTACCGTACACAAATTTTTAATACAATAAACATCTAAGGAGTCCCCTGGTGGCTCAGTGGGTTAGGACCCAGCAATGTCACTGCTGTGGCGGAGGTTTAATCCCTGGCCTGGAGTCTTCTGCATGCCGAGGGTACAGCCAAACAATAATAATTAATAAATAAATTTTTTTTTTTTTTTTAAGCAAGATCGAAGAGTCCCAAACCTGGGAGGCTTTATGTGATTCTCCTGTTAAAACTAACGTCGATTAAGGCCACCGACCGCGCGTTGCTGGGACCTCTGACTCTGCTTACCTCCCTGTGTTGGAGAGCACCCCCATCTCCCGGGAGAGACTAAGAGGATCAGCAGAAAACACGTTCTCATTGCCTGGAAGGGCAGTCGGCCGCTATGCTGGAACCAGACTAATGGCTGCTGTCGACTGCTCCTGGCCAGTAACATGAGCGGGAGGAAAATACCCCGTTTTATTGAGTCTGCTGCAGACTTAGCCCCGGAACGCTGATGCAAAATCCTCTTAAAGAAACGACCTGGGTGGAGTGTGAGCCACGCAGGCACACCCCGCACTTGAACGGAGGACAAGCCAGCACACCCCATCCGCTTCACCCTCTTTCACTTGAAACCGAGCTCCCCGTGCAGCTCCTTTCTGCGAGACAAATCGCTTTATCACAACTGAAAGACGCAATTTGCCAATTCCATGTGGAAATGAGAAGAGTGACCCTCTGGGGCCTCACTTCCCGCTGGGGACTCCGGGCTGACATGTGCTCAGTGACGCGTGCTCCGGGAGATACCGGTCCTAAGGTCTCTGCCAAGGGCTTCCGGGGCGAGCTGGGGCGCCCTCTGGTGGCTGCCTCGTGTGTCTGCTCTAGGACTGCGTTGTCTTGGAGTTCCCTGGTGCCTGGCAGTTAAGGACCTGGCATTTTTCACTGCTGTGGCGTAGGTTCAATCCCTGGCCTGGGAACTTTTGCAAAAAAAAAAAAAAATTAATAATAATTAATTATTTTTTTTAAAGTTTACTTAGGACTACATTGTCTCTAAGTAACAGAAGCAAGAATTCCCCTTGGATACAGGAACAGCCCATCTAGGGCCTGGTGGACAGAGACAGTTATAAGAACATGGGAGCATAAAGCAAGTGACCCAGGGAGTTCCCATCATGGCGCAGTGGAAACGAATCCGACTCGGATCCAAGAGGTTGCAGGTTCGATCCCTGGCCTCCCTCAATGGGTTAAGGATCTGGCGTTGACGTGAGCTGTGGTGTAGGTCGCAGATGCGGCTCGGATCCCGCGTTGCTGTGGCTGTGGTGTAGGCCGGCAGCTGTAACTCCGATTAGACCCCTAGCCTGGGAACCTCCACATGCCGCAGGTGCAGCCCTAAGATGACAAAAGAAAAAAAAAAGGCAAGTGACCCCGAGAGACAGCCAGCTGGCCCCGAGAGACAGCCAGGCAACACAGCTTGCTGGTCAGGAGCGCTGGCTCTAGCATCTCTACAGCCCAGTGAGAAGCCGTCCTGGCAGGTGGCCCTGCGGTGCCCATGACCTGGGAACCTCAGAATCCCCTGGGTGACAGCCGTGCTCGCCCTGCTGGGATGCGGCCACCCAAGGCTCCTCTTTCTCCCGTGATTCCTCTCAATTCATCCTTTCCTGAGGTGCGTGGAGAGAGCAGGAACCAGAACACGGGGTTCCCAGAGACAGGAGGGTCCAGGGCCACCAGATTTTTAACCTCCCTGAGGGTGAGACAGAATGGCGTGAAACGCGGCCCTCGTGGGCTGGGTCAGCCAGCTTCCCGGGATCGGGGAGCACCCCTGAGGCAGGGGCAGAGAAGGCGAGGCGGTGCAGTGGAAAGGCCTCCCTGAGCTTCACTGGAGTCGCTCTTCCGTGACAGCGACCCAGCAGGTGGCACCACAGGGAAGGTTGCCGGGCGAGAAAGCACAGTTGAGAGTGACACGTCTGTCCCTGCATTTTCCGAAGACGTGCGGACGGCCAGCAGGCACGAGAGAAGGTGCGTAACCCCACGAGCCACCAGGGAGACGCAAATCAGAGCCGCCGTGAGGCACGACCTCCCACCTGTCAGAGTGGCCACGGTCAAGACGGCAAGAGAGAGCAAGTGCCGGTGAGGATGGGGGAAAAGGGAACCCTCGTGCACTGCTGAAAGGAAACGGCCACTGTGGGAAAGAGTATAGAGGTTCCCCCAAATATTAAAAATGGGATTATCGTATGACCCAGCAATCCTCTCCTGGGTACGTGTGTGTGTGTATATATATAAAACACGTATGTATATACATGAAGAAGATGCACTCAGGACCTCAAAGAGCTATCTGTGACCCTGTGTTCACTGAGGCATTATTCACAATAGTCAAGACACGGAGTTCCCGTTGTGGCTCAGTGGTTAACAAATCCGACTAGGAACCATGAGGTTGCGGGTTCGATCCCTGGCCTTGCTCAGTGGGTTAAGGATCCGGCGTTGCCGTGAGCTGTGGTGCAGGTTGCAGACGCGGCTCGGATCCCGCGTTGCTGTGGCTGTGGCATAGGCCAGTGGCTACAGCTCCGATTAGACCCCTAGCCTGGGAACCTCCACATGCCGCGGGTGCAGCTCTAGATAAGGCAAAAAGACAAAAAAAAAAAAAGACACAGAAACCACCTAAACGTCCTTCATTGCTGACTGGATAAAGAAAATGCAATGTATTCACGCACGCACATGCACACACACCCCAGAATATTACGCAGCCATGACAAAGAAGGAACTTCTACCATTCGCAACTACACGGATGAATCTGGAGGACATTATGCTTAGCCGCCCAGCAGAGGAAGGCAAACACCAGATCGTGTCATGTTTACGTAGAATCTTAAAAACAGAAAAGAAATTTCATAGAAACAGAACAGCATGGCAGTTATCAAGGGCTGGGGGGAGGGGAAATGAGATGATAGAGGCCAGAGGATGCAGTGTCAGGTTTTAAGAAGAATAAGGCCTGAGGATCTGACGTACAGGGACGGTGGTGAGTAATTGTGTCACATCCTTGAAAGTTGCTGAGGGGAGATCTTAAACATTCTCACATGCATACACACACACACACACACACAGGTGTCTGCATGAGGTGATGGATGCGTGAATTACCTGGCTCTCTGTCCACTCCTTCTGCCTTGTATATGTGTTATATCAAATCATCACCTTGTACACAAAATACATGAAATTATATTTGTCAATTATTTTTTCAGATTTATATATCTTTATTTTATTTTTTCTTGTCTTTTCAAAATGTTTATTATAGTTTATTTACAATGTTCTGTCAATTATTCTTCAATAAAGTTTTAGAAAAATCTGTACCTGTGCAGAGACACACCAGGAAAGAAAGTTAACCGAAATTCTAGTGGCTATAAGTTTTTAAATGACTTTTAATTTATTCTCTTTAACTTTCTGTTTCATTTGAACGTTCCACCTGTGTATGTGTTATCTGTATAACTGGAAATATAATTCTTTTCCTTACTTTAAAATAAGACATTACGATTTTTATAACGTCCTCTCTAAGTGTGGGGGAGCAGGGAAAGTTCTATGGAAACTGGAGGGAAGCTGGCAATTTTAGGGGAAATCAGGGACCTAGATGAAGGCTGGTTTTTGTTCCTCTTCCTTCAAGATCACAAGAAGTATCTGTGAGAGACTGTGGAGGATAAACTAGGAAAATCAGCCCACAAATGAGGCTCAGATCTTCTCAAAGAATCTCCGCTGCTCACCCACCAGATCTAAGCACGGCATGGTGCTGAGTAATTATTTGGCCAGTACGGCCCCACTGAGCTGCGATTTTGTCTGCTTATCATTCTGCCCTTAGCGTGTGGGAAGCCACACATTATGGGCTCAAAAAAATATGTTTGAAAAAGTGCATAAAAGCACTGTAGCGTAACTTTAAAAAAAAAATCGCTCTAGCACTCATCAGGTTTTGAAACACCACTTAAGTTACCCACTCATCTTAAGGTGAGTTTTTGTACTCTTTGCTTTGGTTGCATATTTTAGAGCAATCAATACTCACCATTTTTTTTTTTTTCCTGACACTGACCTGGTTACTGCCACCCCTCTAAGACACTGCAAACGCTGGAGGAACCATATAAGAGTGCTTCGCTGCGAGGAAAGTTGAGACAGGCAAATCCCTCGCTCGGCTTGGGCGCTGCTGTTCCCAGGGCACTCCGTGGTGCCCGCCGTGAACCGAGTCAGGGGCTGCAGGTGGGCAGCTGATAAGAGGCAGCGGCACCTTTTCAAGGTCATTCCAAAAGATACAACGGAACAGCCACAAGCGGGATTGAGAAACCCAGAAACGGCCCCACCTCAGGGATCCCGAGTCTGAGATAATGGGTTCGCTTCTGAGAATCACAGAGGCTTCTGGAAACAGGCGTCAGTGAGAAGGATGTAATTCCTGCTCTGTGTGCCGGGGGGAGGCGAGGGGTGAAGTTTGCTGACTCCCAAATACACTCTCGGGGAGGAACCGTCAGAGAAAGGACATTGCATTTGCCCAAATACTAAAAGAAAAAAAAAAGCAAAACAAAAATTCTGTAAAGTTAAAGGTAAGCTCCGGGTCAGCAGCAAAACTTCTTTCAACTGATGGCAGTTTGCCTGACTCTTTCGTGGCTGAGCTGGCCTCACACACTCTAAAAAGGAGGGATTTCCCTATTTTTCCGTTGTAATGCGTTCTCATAAACTTGTTGCACTGACTCTCCAAATCAATCAAATGCCCCCAAGGTTGAATTAATCATGTGCTTACCATGAAACTTAGTTACTAGCAACACTGGGCTATATTAATAAAGTACACTTATCAGAATGTGGGAGGTGATAACCCCATTACCATAACCCCAACTTTGAACAGTCATGGTTTTTTAACCCTTAGAACACCTGTGTGAGGCAGACAGCCAGGGTGGCCCTGTACCCCAGCGTTTGGAGGAATCGGCACCTCAGGAAGTCACTGGACCTGCTGTGCAAGTGATGAGAGCCCCACGATCGGATGTGCGGGGAGCCCTCGCTCCGCAAAGGGCTGGCTGTCAGCAACGCTCAGTAAGTCTGAGCATCATTAGATCATTACTGGAGAGACGGGAACCCGAGGGTCCGCCAGCTACACCACCTGCCCAAGGGCCCAGCCGCTCCGAGAGGCAGAGCCGTGCTTCCAGTCCGGGCTTCCTTCTGCTTCTTATCCCACAGCCTTCTTCCTCCCCTGCTTCCCCACCGCCCTTCCCACACCGTGTCGCCGTGGCCCACAGACACCCCTTCCTCCCCGGGCCGAGACGGACCGGCCCCCCGTAACACCAACGGGGCTCTTCCCTGATACACGGAGGGTTTCCGGGGTCACTTAAACCCGTGGGTCCCTCTCCGGCTTCGCTGCTGCTAGACTCCCTCTGCTCGAAATCCTTAAACCAACCAACCAAGAGACAAAAAGCCTTCCTCCTTCCTTCGTCTTCCTGCCTCCCCGCCAGCTCCAGGCCCAGCAGGCCCCTTGAGGGCGCACACAGGCTTATAAAAATTGTCTGCTATTTAGGCCCTGTGCCTGCCCCCGCTTTGGCCCCTTGCGGTCTGCTGCCATCTTCCTAGTGTCCCAGAAGGCGGCGGCCCCAGGGACCGCTGCCATCTATATTATATAAATGGATAGCCGATTCTTTGCTCTGTTTGCAGCGTCAGTCTCAACAGCACTGAGGACCTTGCAAAGCCCCCAGACCCCAAGCCCCCTCCCCTTTGGCTTCCTGACACATTTTGTATTTTCTTCCTTTAATTCCAACTTTGCCAACTTGTCTGGTTCCTTTCCTTGGCTCCTCTTTCTACTTACTCCCGACTTTCAGTTTCTCTTAAAATTCAGATAATGTCAGAGTTCGTGCTACGGCACAACGTGATTGGCGGTGTCTCTGCAGCACCGGGACACAGGTTCGATCCCTGGCCAGGCTCCCTGGGTTAAGGATCCAGTGTTGCTCAGCTGTGTAGGTCGAAACTGCGGCTCAGATCTGACCCCTGGCCCGGGAACTCCATATGCCACAGGGCAGCAAGAAAACAGCGGGGGGGGGGGGGTGGTTAGATAATTTCAGGGTGATAAAGGATCTCGAAAGTTCTGATTGAACCACCATCTATGGTGTGACCTCTCCCACCCCACCCGCCCCCGCATCTGTCTCTAAATGCCCGTGGGAAGAGCAGGGCAGGGCACCTCCACTAGCAAACACTGTGGGAAGATCTCTTATTTATCCCACCTAAACTGGCTTCCAACACGCATTTTCTCCTCTGCACTTGAGGTCGCCAAGAGCAAGCCCCACCTGATCTCCACACAATCACTCCAGATACAGAAGACTCTCGCCCCGCTCTGACTTTGCCGCAAAACTCTGAGGTTTCTTCTCTCCTGATAACAGCCCAAGTTTCTTCAACTGCAACTCGAGATGTGATTTCTTATTCTCCACGCTGCTGTCACCGAGCCCACCCCAGCTTACCTGGATGTAAACTATGAGATTCGCTTGCCTGAGAGAGTCAGTGCAGAGCACGGAGGGATCCCCCAACAGAGAAGCAAGTGGGGGTCAACCCCCCGGGGGAATATGGCCCTAAATGAATGGATGGATGGATGGGCAGACAGATGGGGATGGACAGATGGATAGAATATGGATGGATGGATGAATAAGATAGATAGATAAACAGATAGACAGACAGACAGATAATAGACAGACAGACAGACAGACAGACTGGACTTGTACATCAGAAGGAAAGCCAAACCACAGCCAGGCAAAATAAAACCTGTTCCTTGCAATGCCGAAGGTCCGTAAGAGCAGGAGACGTGCGTTTGAGCTAGACGGTCAGCTGCGGGTGTGCGCTGCTTGCCCCTGGACTGTCGTGAGTCAGCGTTTGAAGGGCGGCCCATCCACTCGGCGTGGACCTGACCACAGAGTGACAGCCAGGTCCCGCCCAGGGCTCAGCTTCTCCACCAGCGCAGCCGCCTCTCAGAAGGCTTCATTCTGTCGTTTTCAGACTGTCACTGCTCTCTGAAATGACCCCTTTTTGACTTATTTACTTGTCTTCCCCTGCACTCCAGTCCCGCACTTGGGGAGCAAGCTGTCTGGTTGGGCGTCGTAGTGGCAGCACCGAACGTGTGGTAGCAACTCCATAAATACTTAGCAGATTACAAGCAACTCGGTAAGCGGACGAGTACAAGCCAGCATCTTAGGACCCGGGCCCTGGGAAGTGCTGCGTGATGGTGCTGTTCCGCCATCGTGTGGCCTTTTGGGTTATTGCAGCTGAAGGCTTCCGGCGATACAGCATTTTCAGAGCTGTTTTCCGGACGAGAATAATTCCTATGGGGAGCACCAGGGGCTGATGGAATTGTCAGGAGCTAATAGGACCTCCTGTGCTCATTTCCTTCTCTCCAACCCCCCATGTCTACGTCCCTTAGAGCTGGTGTTTGCCTGAGATCTTGCTTTTCTTAGGAAGTTCGTGTGCTAATGACTCTTGTGTGCTAATGACTGCTAATTGTACACCCCAGCCACAGACCTCAGATCCCGCCAGCTCGGACTCCTCATTCCAGCATTCACAGCTCAAGCTTTTCTCTAAACACAGTCTAGCTGCACCCCACAAATTACACATAGCGTCCACTGGCTTTCATGCAGATCAACGTGACTGACCTTGATTTAATAGTCTTTGATCCATGAATTCTATTCTTTTTTTTTTTGTCTTTTTGCCTTTATCTAGAGCCGCACCCGCGGCATATGGAGGTTCCCAGGCTAGGGGTCTAACAGGAGCTGTAGCCGCCGGCCTTCGCCACAACCACAGCCACAGCAACGCGGGATCCCAGCCGCGTCTGCAACCTACACCACTGCTCACGGCAACGCCAGATCCTTAACCCACTGAGTGAGACCAGGTATCGAACCCGCGACCTCATGGTTCCTAGTCGGATTCGTTAACCACTGAGCCACGATGGGGACTCCCTCCATGAATTCTTTAGAAGCGTGTTGTTCAGACATTTTGAGGATTTTCCTAGATAGGTCATTGTTATTGATTTACCATTGAATTCCATTGTATTCAGAAAATATGTTTTGCCAGATTTTGATCCTTTTAAATGTATTGAGACTTGCTTTATGTGCTAGCATCTTGCTTGTTTTAGTGAATGTTATCACATGCACTGGAAAAAAAAATGTATTCTGCCCTTGTTCGATGTAGGGTTCTACAGATATCAATTAGATAAGAGTGGTAGATAGTATTGGTCAATCATTTTTTCATCTCTTTCACTCTACTTTCATCTTTATACTTAAATGTGTCTTTTGTTGCCAGCATGTAATTTAGTCCGTGACAATCTCTGACTTTTAATTAGCATGTTTAGACCATTAACATTTAATGTAAGTGTTGACACGATGGTTCTAGGTCTTCCATTTTATTATTATTTTCTATTTTGTTCCTCTCCCCTCTTTTGGATAATCTTAATTTTTTGTATTTTATTTGAATTTAGCTATGGGCTTTTCAGTTATATCCCTTTATGTGTTTATTGCGGTTGCTCTACAGATTAAAATATACATACCTGATTCATCACATTTGACTTGTAGTTAATATTATTCCACTTCAAGTGACATGTGCAAGACTGGCAGACCTACTGGCCCTTCTGTGTCTCCATCCTGCAAAGCTATCATTTAGATTTGAAGGAGAGGCAAAGAGTCATGGAGAAGTAAAAGCTACAAGAATTCAAAACCACTAAACTAGCTTTACAAGAAATGTTAAAGAGACTTCTCTAAGTGAAAAAGAAAAGGCCACGTAGGAAACATGAAAACTACAAAAAGTAGAAGTTTCACTGGTAAAAGCAAACACACAGTACAAGCAGCAGATCAATCACTCAAAAGCTCGTAGGAGGGTTAAATGACAATAGTAAAATCATCTTTTCCTCCAAACAAAAGGATGTAAAATACAGTTTCAAAAGCATTAAACGGGAGTTCCCGTCGTGGCGCAGTGGTTAACGAATCCGACTAGGAACCATGAGGTTGCGGGTTCGATCCCTGCCCTTGCTCAGTGGGTTAACGATCCGGCGTTGCCGTGAGCTGTGGTGTAGGTTGCAGACGCGGCTCGGATCCTGCGTTGCTGTGGCTGCGGCGAAGGCCGGTGGCCACAGCTCCGATTAGACCCC
>PVHT020000085.1:2503591-2622272 GCA_004024745.2 Catagonus wagneri
ATTAAACATAATGGGAGGGAGTAAAAATGCAGGGTTGTTAAAATATATTTGAAATTAAGAGATCAATAACTTAAAATAATCAAGACTACATATAGGTTATTATACATGAACTTGATGGTAAACACAAACCAAAAACCTATAACAGACAAACAAAAAAGAGAAAATAATCCAAACATAACACTAAAGATAATTATCAAATCACATGGGAAGAGAACAACAACAAAAGGAACATAAAAGAACTACAAAAACAACCAGAAAATAATTTTTTAAATGTCAATAAGTACATACCTATCAATTAATACTTTAAATGTAAATGGACTAAATACTCCTTTCAGAAAGCATAGAACAACTGAATAGATTAAAGAAGAAAATCCCGGAGTTCCCATCATGGCTCAGCAGAAACAAACTGACTAGCATCCATGAGGATGCAGGTTCAATCCCTGGCCCCACTCAGTGAGTTAATGATCTGGCGTTGCCGTGAGATGTGGTGTAGGTCACAGATGCATGGGAACACTGGACAGCAACATGCAAAAGAATCAAACTGGACTACTTTTTCATACCATATACAACAATAAAGTCAAAATGAATTAAAAGCTTAAACAAAAGATATTAAAGATAAATAAAACCATAAAACTCCCAAAAGAAAACATAGGGCGTACTCTTTGACATCAGTATTAATAATATTATTTGCATACGTCTCCTCAGGCAAAAGAAACAAAATCAAAAATAGACAAATGGGACTACATCAAACTAAAAAGCTTTTGCACAGCGAAGGAAATCACCAACAAAATGAAAAGACAACCTATTGAATGGGAGAAGATATTTGCAAATGATACATCTAATAAGGGTTTAACATCCAAAATGTATAAAGAATTCTTACAACTGAACATCAAAAAAAGGTTTTTTTAAATGGACAGAGGACGTGAATAGATATTTTTCCAAAGAAGACATCCGCATGGCCAACAGACACACAAAAATATGCTCAACATCACTAATTAGCAGGAAAATGAAAACCAAAACCACAATGAGATACGACCTCGCACCTGTCAGGATGACTATCAACAAAAAGACAATAAATAATAAGTGTTAGCAAAGATGTGGAGAAAGGGGAACCCTCGTGCACTGTTGGTGAGAAGGTAAATGCTGCAGCTACTATGCAAGATACTGTGGAGACTCCTTAAAAAAATTAGAAATAGGAGTTCCCATTGTGGCTCCAGCAGTAACAAACAACTAGTATACATGAGGATGCAGGTTTGATCCCTGGCCTCACTCAGTGGGTTAAGAATCCGGCATTGCTATGAGCTGTGGTGTAGGTCGCAGACGTGGCTCGGATCCAGCATTTCTGTGGCTGTGGCGTAGGCCAGCAGCGACAGCTTGGATTTGACCCCTAGCCTGGGAACTTCCACATGCCATGGGCGTGGCCCTAAAAAGACCAAAAAAAAAAAAGATGTTCAAACCTCCAGTTTTAAAATAAGTAAGCCCTGGAGATGTAATATATACAGAATATGGTCAATAATATCGTAATAACTTTGTACAGGAACAGATGGTTACAAGACCTGGAAATTGTTTCATAATGTACATAAACATCAAATCATTATGTAACACACCTGAAATAACATAATAGCATATGTCAACTATATTTCAATTAAAAAAACATTAAATATAGTGTGATCATACGACCCAGCAATTCTACACCTAGGAAAATATTCAAGAGAAATGAAAACATACAGCTACACGAAAACGCATATATGAGTATTCATGTCAGCATTATTCATAATAGCCAAAAAGCAGAAACAACCCAAATGTCCATCAGGGAATGAATGGACAAGAAAAAATGTGGTATATTCACACAGTGCAATATTATTCACCACTAAAAAGGAATGAAATGCTGATGCATGCTGCAACATATATGAATCCGAAAAATAGGATGCTAAATAAAAGAAGCCATGACCAAAGACCACATATTATATGATTCCAGAACCGGTAAGTCCATAGAGATATAAAACAGATCAATGGTTTGCAGGAGGTGAGGGAGGGAGGAAAAATGGAGTGACTGTGAACTGGGTGATGAAAATATCCTAACATTAGCTGTGTTCGTTGCACAATCCTGAATATACTAAAACTATTTTAAAAGGATAACTTTATAGTATGTTAATTTTACCTCTTTAAGGTGTTATTTAAAAATTTTTAATTAAAAAAAAAATTGGAGTTCCCACTGTGGCATAGTGGGTTAAGAATCTGACTGTAGTGGCTTCGGTCACTGTGGAGACCCAGGTTCAATCCCAGCCCAGTGCACTGGGTTAAAGGATGCAGCATTGCCACAGCTGCAACACAGGTCTCAGCTGAAGCTAGGATTCATCCCCTGACCTAGGAACTTCCATATGCTACAGGTGAGCCATTAAATATATATATATACATATATTTTAAATGAAGTAGCATCTTCACCTATAATGGTAATGTCTCAAAGTTTGGTTATGTGCTGTGCTAAGGATGTGAATGAATAGAGACTCTGTTTGCTAAAGGCAGTCCTGCAGATTGGTGAAGATTTTTGTGGTTTTTATTAATACTTCATATACATACATCCTTTCACCCAGAATTTCCAATTCAAGGAAAAGGTTCTATTGGTAAATATTTGTACATAACAGATTTGGTAGATCTGCGTGTGTTAATGCAGAATAGTCTGTAAGATACGCTGTTGGCGTGATTGAATTTAAAAAAGATCCATGGTTTGGTTAATAATGTTGTGCCCGTGCTCATTTCCTGATTTTGACAGTTATGTGATGGTTACAGACGCTTTCAATATCAGGGTAAACTGGGTGAAACGTTCATGGGAATCCTGTACTTCGTTTTCTCTTTAAGGCTGCACCTGCGGCAATGCAGGTTCCCAGGCTAGGGGTCAAATCAGAGCCGCAGCTGCCAGCCTCCGCCACAGCCACAGCAACGCTGGATCCGAGTCACTTCTGTGACCTACCCCACAGCTCCCAGCAACACCGGATCCTGAACCCGCTGAGAGAGGCCAGGGATTAGAACCCACATCCTCACGGATACTAATCCTGCTGAGCCACAACAGGAACTCCCTATTTTTGCAACATTTTCGTAAGTTTGAAATAACTGCAAAGTAAAAATTTTATAATATCAAATACAGTTTTAGGATAAACATGTATGCTGTCAAAATACAGGTGTATGTTTGGAAATGAACAAAATTCAGAACAGAGCCATGCAGTCAGGCGTGTGGAGAACGCCACCGGAAGTATACAGAAGTAACTTCATTTCGCTTTGCAAACTGCATGATAGATATTAAGCTGCTTAGTGCATTACGCTTTGAAATTTTTGTATATTTTCATACCAAATTATTAAAAAGAAAGTGCACAGAAAAAAGACAATACAAAAATGGTTGCAGTCACTGTCACGGGTCCACAAATGCCTGGGGGGGGGGGGTTCCCCCAGGATCCAGGATGCGAGCTCGTGGTCTGCAGCACCTGGACCGTGTCAGCAAATCCATTTGCTTGGCAGAGGTGCTGTCCTTCCACTGCAGGCGCGTGCACAGAGGAGGCTATTTCTTGCCGTGGAAGAAAAGGCAGTCAGATGGAAAACGAGGGAAAATCCTTCAACGACCATTTGTTCCGTGACCAGAGCTGACTTCGTGTTCACAGAGAGACGCCACCAGCCACTCGGGAGCGCACAGTGAGACGATCTTCCCGGGAGCCCCACGCTCCTCTGAACTATTTTTGTCGCTCCTGATGACTCATAGCTTCCAGGGAGAGCCAGAGAGCCATAGCCAGTCCCTAGCAACCAAGCATCATTTCCCCCCAGACCTTTCCTACCTCTCTAGATTCCTATGGAAACTGTTATTTTCTCCTGGCTTTAATCTTTGTGTGAAGCAAGCAAACTCTTCCCAGCTTTTCCACGTTCTCGCTGGCGAGGGTGGATGCAGACTGAGCCAAAACAAGAGGGAAGAAACAGTGGTGGACCCAAACCCCCCAACGGCCAGATGGCTTGTGTGTTTTTTTCAGTCTTAAGGGACAGCCGCCAGGAGTTCGTCTCAGCTTCCTCTTGGCTTTTACTAACGGCTCCTTGCTCTCGGATGCAGGGTGGATCCTGGGCCGGCCAAGCAAGCTTCTTCTGGCCTCCTGATTCTGGGTGCTGTGACCCCACGGCCAGTAAAACCCCACAGAGAGTAAATGAAGAGAAATGACTGATTTGCAGGTGGATGAGAATAAACAGGAGAAAGAAATGAGCTGCTTTTCTATCAGTTCTTGGTTTAAACCTGCTTCTTACGGGTCGGCTGGCACATTTCAGTCTCATGGGTTCGGCACGGCTTAGTCCCATGGAAGTCCTGGGTGTCACTCTTGAAACTGAGCGCATCCGTCAGCTGGCTCCAATAAACCGCAATGTGCTTAACCAAGAACAAAGGTAACCCATCTTCGCTACTCAAACTCACTTTAACTGTTTTCATGGGAGTTTCCTGGGGGCCTAGTGGGTTAAAGATCCGGTGTCGTCACTGCAGTGGCGTGGATTTGATCCCTGGCCTGGGAACGTCCACATGCCACCGATGGGGCCAATTATTAATAGTAATAATTGTTTTTACAAAAAAAAATTGCATGTCCTCCAATCGTCGGGTAGCCTCCGTAATAAGATGTTTGCTTGGGTTGGTTTTCTGGAGCTTAACATCAGCTTTGTCCAGTTCCAGCTGCAGCCAGTTAAGACTGGTTGGGACCACGGACCCTCTGACTGGGGGTTCGCCAGTATCTGATAGGTAACCGTTTGAGTCAGAGGACCAAAGTCCGCCCTCAGGGCAGGCCAAGCTGCCCTTTTCTGAGGATGCGTCCACGAAGAAGCCTGGAGCTTAGCCGCACCTGCGCAGAGCCACCTCCCTCAACTTTTTACATCTCCAGTCACCTCCTCCCACCCTCCCCCGGCCTCAGATCACCCTTTTTCTTCTTCCCATAAACTATCCTGACCCCGTTGCCACTTCAGGCGGCATATTAGAGATTTGTTCCCCCACCTCTTCCCTTGGCTGCCTGGAGCATAAACGCTTTTATGCAGCCCCCTCAGCCTCAGCGCTGGCGTGTTGGGCACAGGGACACTCTTGCCTCCCTGCCCTTGACCCCTGGCATCTCTGTTCCCCCTTCACGGAAGTGTCCCCTCGGGGACGGAGGGCAAGCAAGGCGGCGGCAGGGGAGGCGGCCCCCACCCCACCCCCACCCCCACCCCCACCCCGGAGTTCTTGGGCAGCATCACGTTGGGAGGAGGGCGATCGCTGTGACACCGGTGACACCGGGGCGCAGGAGCGACAGGTGATGACTGCGGGGGGCCGCGGCAGCGAAGGCCTCCACGCGGCACGTGCTGGCTGAGGCTTGGAGGTGAGACACTGTAGACGGGGAGCCCAGGTCCCCGCCGTGGGCGGGGCCGTGTCTGAGCTGTCGCTGAGCCCTGGACTGTCCCTGCCGGCTCGTGGCCACGCCTGGGACATGCTGGGAAAGAGCGATGGGACGTTTTGCCAGCGCCTGCGACGCTCTTTCTCCCTCCTCCCGCAGGTAAGGAGCACTGCCAGGGTCCGACCCGTGTGAAACTTCGCGTCTTCCCTAAGGCTGCCTGCCCTGCGCCCGGCAGGCGGGGAGGAGGGCACAGGACTCAGGAACTGCCCATCGGAGTTGGTTTGCGCGACGTCTCCATGAAGCCACTCCGCTTCTCAGACACACAAGCTCCTTGTCCCCCCGACGGAGGAGCAGCCTTGCAGGAAGAGCACGTGGGGAGAGCTGGCAGCGTTTCACCCGAAGATTCCAAGGGCGCTAGCGAGGCAGCAGGCTGGACCTTCGGGAGCTGAGTCACGGCTCGGAAGGTGGCGTACGTGACGGACGCCAAGTCCAAGTCCGGAGCGGGAGAGGCAGGGCCGCCGGCTGGAGCGCAGGTGCCGGGCGGGCGAGAGCGGGACGAGCGCCCCCCGCAGCCCCTTTTACGCAGCGTCTCTCGGGGGCCGCGAGGCTCCATCAGCAGGACCAAGGGTCAAGTGCGTGGGGCCAGGCCGGCAGGACCGCTGCCGAAATGTGTCCCGAGGGGAGAGGAGGACTGCACGCCTCAGTCACTAATTAATTAATAGCATGAGCTGTTGCTGAGCAAATTCCCTACCGTCTCTGAAATGTGTTTTCCTCATTGACAGAACGAGGATAAGAATCAGGTCACAAAATTGGAATAAAGGTTAAAAATACACGCGTGTGGATAGGTGTGCATGCAGATTAAGATGTACTTGTGTATATGCATATGACGTGCACATGTATATTTATGTGTATGTGTGAATATGTATGTGTACCTATGTGAGTATGTATTTCTGTGGATGTGTGTGTATGCCTATGTGAATATATGCATACTGCATGGAACGTGACTGTCACAGGCTCACCTTCTCATCCCCGGCTCCCCCCGCCGCGCCACCAGGGAGGAGGCCCTCCCCGACGCCCCGCCCTGCCTGAGAGCGCTGCGCCGCAGAGGCCTGGCCAGCCTGCATCCTGGGGTGGGCACAGCAGCCTCGGCAGGACATAGGTGCTAGCAGCGTCCCCAGACCTCCAGCTTGAACTGACTCCCTGCTTCCCCCAACGGACCGTCGTGGCCAGTCACTGCGTCATCTGGATCGTCCCCGCCCTGACACTCGGCTCTCCTCCCCTCGGAGCATTCCCAGGTCCTTCCACTGCACGTCTGAAAACCCTTTGATTTCAATTTTTATAGCTTTACTGGTACACGAGTAACATATAACAAACTGCACATGTTCAATGTGTGTGATCTGATGAGCTTTGATCCAACTTCCCGGGATGGGTGTACTCCTGGGAAGTCATCGACCAATTCAAGATCCCAGGCGTTTCCACCGCCCCCCCGCCCCCACCGCCACGCCTGCTCCCTCGTTGTAATCCGCCTCTCCCGGCCAGCTTCCACCCTGCAGCAACCACGGATGGGTGCTCTACAGCTCAATATGAGTTTATACCTTATACAATTTTATTTAAGAGGAGTAACACACTATGTCCTTTCACTGTCTGTCTTCTTTTATGCAACATAATTATTTGTAGATTCTTCGATGTTTTTTTCATGTATGCATAGCATATTCTTTTCTGTTACTGAGTAATATTCCATTTTGTGGCTATACCAAAATACGCTTCTCCATTCACCTGCTGATGGACGTTTGGGCTGTTTTCAGTTGCTAGGTTTTTCAAATAAAACTTCTGTAAACATTGTGTGCCGGTATTTTATTTCTGTGGAACAAAATTTCCATTTCTCTTGGGGAAATATCTAGGAATGCAAAGGCTGGACTGCTTATAAATATCTCTTTACTTTTCTAAGAAACTGCCAAACATTTTCCAAAGTAGATGTACAATCTTACACTGCTGTCACTGGGGTGCAAGAATTCTCACATCCTTGCCAATAATTGATACAATTAGCCTTTTATATTTTAGCCATCATGGCAGGTATGAAGTGATTTCTCATTGTGGTTTCAATTTGCATTTCTGTAATAATTACTTATGCTCAGGGTATTTTCATTTTTTATTTTTATCTCTATATCTCATTTTGTGAAATATCTGTCCAAATCCAATGTCCATTTTAATTGAATTGCTTATTTTCTTATAATTTAGTAGTGAGAGGTCTTTATATGAATGAGCACTTTATTGGATATATATTTTTCCCAGGCTGTGACTTCTTTTTCATTTTTATAATGATGTGTTCTAAAAAGCAAATGTTTTCATTTTGAGAAAGTCAAATTTATTGATTTCTTTTGCCTTTTAAAGCCTTTTTTTTTTTTTTTTTGGCCAAACTCAAGGTTACTAAGATTGTCTCTTCTGTTTTCTCCTAGAAGTTTTATAGTTTGATCTGTTACATTTGGGCTTAGGACCTATTTCAAGTTGGTGCTTTAAATGGTGTGAACTAAGGTTTTCCACTTTTGCTTTTGTTTTTATATGACTACCAACTGTCCCAGGACCATTTATTGAGGAGATTCTCCTTGAAATGTCCTTGCACCTGTGTCAGTTGGTTATAGATGTATGGGTCTGTCTCTGTACTTTCTATTTAATTTATCTTTTTCTGTCTTTATACCAATACCACACAGCTTTGACGAATGCAGCTTCAAAACATGTCCTGAAATCATTTAGGATGCTGTTCTTCTTCAGTGTCATTTTGTCTCTATCCGGTTATTTTCAGTTCAATTTAAAATTTACAAATAGTTTTTCAACATCTAACCAAAAATGCCTGCTGAAACTTAATTGAAATTGCCTTGAATCTATAGATTAATTTAAGAACCAGCATTTTAACAATATTTTAATCCATGAACACAGATCTTTGTTTCACTAGATCTTTGTTTATTTTTCTCAGCCATGTTTTACAGCAAGATACTACAAATAACATAAATGTCCATAATTAGGTAATTTGTAATGCATCCATGTTATATTAGATATAAGTATTACTAAATAAAATAGAAAATTCAAATTATAATAGATTGAAAAGATTGGAGTTTAATTTCCTCTAATGTATAAATCTTGAAGGCTTGTATAGAATTCAATTCAAGGCTTGTAGGAAAGACCCATGTTATGTCTTTAGAGGCTCTTTCTACATTTCTTCTCTATCAGTATTATCCCAAGGCTTCCATCTGCCGTCAAAGAAACTGCTGAAACTACACTCAGTTCATCCTAAATACACACAGAAACACAGATGAGGATGGTGATGGGAAGAAAACTGCCTAAGATGCAGCAGGGAGGTTTAGGACACAACTGAAAACCAAGCAAAGTAGAACAGAAAACAAACAGTAATTCAAAGAATCAAAGGTAAAAGGGATTCATTCGAATGACAGGCATGTGATGCGTTTTTGATGCATAACAGATATCCCCCCAAACAGGGAACCAAAACAACAGAGCAAATGTCAAGCTGTAAGATGTACAGAAATAGGCAATTAGTTATGAGAAATGTTTTAAAGTCTGTTCTTTAGACAGAAAAACGCCATAGCAGCCACTGAAAAATAGACACAAAACAGTTTACAAGTTACTGGAAAGCAAGGTAAAGAAGAAACCTTTAAACATCTAGACAAAAAGAATCTGAAAAAGAATGGACGTGTGTATGTGCAGGACTGAGTCACTTTGTTGTAAAAGACGAGAAGCCTCGTAAAGGAGTGGGGCTGAGTGGCAGAGAGCCGGCGAGCTGCAGGCAGTCCTTTGGCCCATTAGTCTGGGGTCACCTCAGTCAAAATATCTGCATTTAGCTGTTGCCACAAAATGAAGTGCTTTTTTTCCTCAAGACAGAGGAGTTTAGGTTTCTCAAGATGTACATTCCAGAAGAAAATGTCTCTTATACCACAAGTGTTTCAGGCTTTCCCTGCACATGCCCTTTGCATACAGTTTTCATGCCCCCTTCTCGCAGTGAAAATGAGCACCCTGAGTGGGGCAGGCTAAATGGCTCGTATCTGGATCCTTGGAGCCTAAGACTGTGCCTGAAACACATGAAGAAGGCTTTCAAGGAGAAGATGGGCTCCTTGGAGGTAGTAGAGAAAGCTCGGTGGCCCGGAGCTGTCAGCTAAGGTTCCATTACGGCTTGGGGATGGAACAGGACAGCATGGGTTCAAACAAACAAAGTCACATGTAAGAGAAAATTATCAGACTGACTCCAGAAAAATTCCTAGCAACGTTCCATCTGTTACTGGAGAAACATCTACAGATTTTCAAAAGGAGAACATGAACGATGACTTTTCTACCAAGTCAAACTGTCCTTTAAATATAAAAATGATAGAACAGGAAATGTAAACGGACAGCAACAAAAGTAACTGCTAGAACAAGACACAAATGTCCAGCTTACTAGAAGCACACACATAAAACAAAACAAACACAGATCTATTTAGTGGAAAACATGTTTTAAATAAGCAATAAAAATAGTAAGTGTAAAAAGCACGACAAAATACTAAAAATATCCTCCGTAACAATAAATGCAATTGAACTAATCTCATTTTTAAAATAAAGACTCTCAAATTAGATCAAAAAGCAAAACGTAACACATGCAATACAGAAAAAATAAAACCACCTAAAGCAAAGAACGGGACACTGTCAGTACCGAGACCATGACCTTTCTTTGCCACGGATTACACTCTGTGTAAAGGGTCCCCGTTCAGTATTTTCTAGACCAAGAAGATAGAGTCAGTTAGTTAAACAGGCAGAAGAGAACAGCAGGTATGCAGGGGACCTGACTGGAAAAAGCATCTGGATGCAAATTATTTTTAAAACTATATGACCCAAAAAATATTTCTGCAGGTCAGATACACAGGACAGGAGTTCCTGAGCCTGGTGTTTTTACTTAAAGGATAAAAAGTGTTTACACAGGAGGTAAAGTTGGTCAAATTACTGTTGTGGCAATGGGAGGGGGCAGGCATCTGTTTGGAAGGAGGCCAACTGGCCCGGGTGGCGGGGACGTGTTGCGGGAGAATGGAGCAGGGTCGCAAAGAGCTGGTCCGGGGTTGGCAGTGTGGGCTGTGCGAGCCAAGCCGCTGTGCGTTACCGGCATCGGAGTTCAATGAGTGTCCCTGCCATTACACCGTGGGCTTCCCATTATCAACCCTTCGTCCGCCACTGTGCTGATGTTTGAAAGAGACACGGTGCAGCGTCATGGAAAACCCTCAGCTTTGGATTCAGATGAGCAAGGACTGGCTCCCAGCCGAGGATGGCCACCCACATCCATCACAGCTCCCCTGTCTGGCTTCTCCCTTCTACGCTAAGATATGTGAACTATCGAGGGCAGGGCTACCCATCCGGGCGTTTATCCTTGGGACCGAAAGTCAGGAGAAAGTGAAGGTTTCGGCCCCGGTGCTGGCAGCCGTCCTTTCTGCGCGCCCTGACCGAGTGCCGTCCCTCCCGCTGCCTGCATTCCGCCCTCCACGGATTCTGAACTGTGAGACGCTCCTTTCAACCAGTAAAGCTTCCAGAACAAAGGGCACCACTGTTAACCTGCGCGGCTGCATCTGCCAGTCACCAGATCAGCCGTGCGCCTCGGGAGCCTGCGGCACAGCGTTTACCCGCCTAAAGGCCCGGACGCTGGAGAACACGCGGCCGCGTCTGCCTCATCCGGAGGGAATGTGCTCAGAGTCAGGACTGGATTACCTCCCTCTCCTCCCCGGGACATTTTTGATCCAAGGCCACCCGCCCACGCCCCGAAGGAAGACTGCACTGCCAGCCACGCCTAAATAAAAGCGATGGGACCTAAAAGGCCTTTTGGAAACAAATGAAGAGCCCAGCTTTAAGAGCTCTAACTCAACACATTTTCTTCCTAAAAATTCCATCAGAAAGTTTTCACGAGTTGTCACCACGCCACGAAGGAAAATAGCCACAGCATCGGCCTGAGGGACCATTGCACCCCCAGCTTTCCATTAGCTGCACGAAAAGCAGCGGTGAGAGGCCCCGGCGCCTGCGGGTCCACAGTGGGTAACTCAGCCGCAGTCCGGGACACACCCGGCAGGGCCTGAGGACGCCTGGGGACCGGCGGCCAACGTCCCTGTGACCTCACCTACAGGGAGCTGGGAATCGTCTCAGTAAACACAGTTCTGTGACATCTTCAAAGTATTTAAAATCCTTGCTGTGAAGTTCAATGTTCTCCACTGGAAATTATCTTCAGATGCATCATGCACGGCGTTCATGTACCACGATGAAGAAATAAGCGAATGTTCAGGATAATACTTTAAACTTAGATGTGTAAGAAATGTGGAGCCATTGAACAAGTGTCATCCTGTTTGAAACCTACGCTGTCGAAATTCCTGCTGTGACACATGGGATACGAGGCATCTCTGTAACCCTAGGACACAGGTTCGATCCCCCGCCCCGCACAGTGGGTTGAAGGATCTGGTGTTACCGCAGCTGCAGTGGAAATCGCAACTATGGCTCAGATCTGTTCCTTGGCCCGGACACTGCCATGAAGCAGCTAAGAAAAAAAGAGCACACAGATTATTACTTTAAAGAATTACGCTATTTAAAAATAACATAGAACAACTTTTTAAATGACTAATGCAAAGTTCTCTGATGGCCTAGCTATTAAGGAGTTGGTGCTGTCACTGCTGTGGTTCAGGTTCGATCCCTGACCCAGAAACTTCCACATGTGGTGGGTGCAGCCAAAAAAATTCAAAAAAATTAATAAATAAAAGAGACTAATCCGACTCCTTGATTTTTAACTTAGTCACGTTAGATGAAAGAGACTGTGTCATACGGTGACTATCTCATTCCTGGAGACATGACATAGTGGAAAGATCATGAGCTTTGGAAACAGACATGGACCTGGCTTTTACCTTCAGCATCCCCTTAGGTGTGTTAGCTTGGACAAGCTCTGAAAATACCAAGACACAGTGAGATTACAAAAGCAAAGTTACCTAACACCCAGCCCATCAAAGAGGTTGTGGTGACAGAGGGAGTGTCATTGACCTGTTGATTTCCTTTTGCCTCACTCCGGTTTTTTGCAGTCACGTCTGGAATTCAGGAATGTGCCGTATTCTAGAGGTCCCACTGCTTCTGCTGTGTAAACCGCATCTAGGAACGGCACTTGTCCCAGTGGCTTGGTGTGGTGATCAAATAAGAGCACGTTCTTAGGTGCAAGTCCTGGCAGAGAGTGACTCTGCAGACATGAGCTGTGATGACCATGCCTTTGCAAGGCCCTGTCCGATTTCTGGAATTCAATACCCATAACAAACAGAATATGAACCTGCAGAAAAGAGCCTCTGAGAGTGACGGGAAGTGAGATATCACTAAGGGAAAGACAGAAGGGAAAACTGTCCGCATCATGGAAAGACGTGAATTCTAACCAAGGTGGAAGACATGAGGGGAATATCCGTTAAAAATAGAGTTTATCTTACTCCGCTTAGTATAATTCCCCGTAACGGTGCTCACGCAGAAATGAAACAAGGTACACGAAAGGGCGTTATGTTAATCTGTCTCTTGCAAATCTTCCACATAGAGCGGACACATTTTGAAAACCAAAAACTGAAGCACAGAGTTGGGTGACACAACAAAACATTTTATTCCCGGTAGTACAGTAAGCTAAAACTTGCCATAAGTAATTAGTATTTCATGAGTGCTTAAAATATCTGTAATACAGGATTTAAAAAAATGCAGTTCTTTCTTGCTTTTGAATACCTCAACCTAGTAGCATTCTTTTGAAATGACAAAACTAGGCTATTTCTAATTGTGAAATAATTTGTGTGCTCTTTCTTTAATCTCATCTCAATCTACTGAATATCAATAGAAAACCATCTCAGAAGCATTTCTAGCTCACAAAATACTGTTCTTTGGATATATTCTTGAGGATATGCAAGTCCATCAAAAGGTTTTCCCTAACATGCAAGTAAGTATTAAAAACAAGTCACCATGAAGGCCAATTGTTTTTATAAAAGACACTTTATAAAAGTCAAATATAAGTTGTGGTTCAACCCTAGCTAATTATTCGCCTCAAAAAGAAGCCCTTTAGATACTCTTAAGATGTGCCACTTTCTTCAAAAACATGTACCATTTATTTGGAGTACACGCTGCCTTCTGGTCCTTGGCCCACCTGCCATCCATCACTCAGACCCCAGGAATTTTCCTCAACACTGTCCAAACTGTTCCCCCTGATGAGAAAATTCTCCTACATAGGTGAGGAATGGCATTCATTCTCCACACGGGGCCTCTAAGAGCAAAGCACACACACAAAAAACTTGGACAGAGATGCCGCCTGCAGTCAGAGCGAGGCCGCTGGTCCCCCGTCCCAGTGTGTGCTGGCCTCAGAGCTGCCCTGCCAGGGGGAGGCCACAGCTGTGTGTAGGGGGCATACTTTTTGTCTCTGTAATGAGAATCAACAAAGACCGATTTTGGAGTCCCTGTTGTGGTTCAATGGTTAACAAACCCGGCTAGCAACCATGAGGACATGCGTTCGATCCCTGGCCTTGCTCAGTGGGTTAAGGATCTGGTGTTGCCGTGAGCCATGGTGTGGGTTGCAGACGCAGCTCAGATCCTGCGTTCCTGTGGCTGTGGCATAGGCTGGCGGCTACAGCTCTGATTTAACACCTAACCTGAGAATTTCCATATGCCGCAGGTGCAGCCCTAAAAAGACAAAAAAAAAGGCCAAAAAAAAAAAGGATTTTAACAAAACCAGGGCAGTAGCAAACACTGCCATGGAAACGGTCTGCACACATTCTGAGGGAGGGGAGTTGCTTCTAAGAATGCAGTGGAGTCAAAAATACTCTGGAAGGAGTTCCCATTGTGGCTCAGCAGGCTAAGAATCCGACTAGTATCCATGAGGATACAGGTTCAGTTCCTGGCCCTACTCCGTGGGTTAAGGAACCAGCATTGCCCCAAGCTGCAGCATAGGTTACAGATGAGGTTGGGGCCCAGTGTTACTGTGGCTGTGGCTGTAGCTCTAATTTGATCCTGAGCCTTGGAACTTCCATATGCTACAGGTGCAGCCCTAAAAAGAAAAGAAAAGAAAAAACTCCGGAAACCCTATCTGGACGGGAGGAAGTTTTTTGAAGAGCAAGGGCATGAAAGAAATTTGTCTCTACACTTTGTATAATTTTTCAAACCATTTTTGGTCTCCCTCTAGAATATTATTAAGCAACATTACCAAGCAGAAAAATAAGGAGGCAGAATTCCTTTTTTTTTTTTTTTTTTAACAGCTGCAGGCCAGGGATTGAATCTGAGCCACAGCTGTAGAAACCCTGGATCCTTTAACCCACTTACTGGGCCAGAGACTGAACCCTCAATCCACAGCAACCCAAGCCACGGCAGTTGGATTCATAACCCACTGAGCCACAGCGAGAACCCCTGGGCAGAATTCTGGATTCCAGAAAATTAGGGCTAAAGTCAAAGTGATGAAAAAGGGTGAGGATAACGCTACGACACAGCACTGTCTGAAAGTGAGAGGGATGAGGCTGTTACTCCTGAAGGACCCCTCGGCAGCCATCTGCCAACATTTCAACATCCACGTCAAGCTCAAGTCCCATTACCTAGAAAGACTTCGGTCACCTGCCAGGCACGTTTGTCTACTCATTCAGCCCCCTTTACCTCGCTTACTGCTACCACAGAGGTCAGACAATCTATTTGTAAAGCTTTTTTTCTTTCTTTTTAGGCCCACACCTGTGGCATATGGAGGTTCCCAGACTAGGTGTCGAAGTGGAGCTACAGCTACCGGTCTACACCACAGCCACAGCAACGCAGGATCTGAGCCACATCTGTGGCCTTCATCACAGCTCACAGCAATGCCATATCCTTAACCCACTGAGCGAGGCCAGGGATCAAACCCACATCCTCATGGATACTAGTTGGGTTTGTTACCACTCAGCCACAATGCAAATTCCTGGTTTTTGCAAAATTCACGCTGCTTTTGAGTATAAATAAATTCCTTTTTTTTTTTTTTTATCTTTTGTCTTTTATCTAGAGCCGCACCCGCGGCATATGGAGGTTCCCAGGTTAGGGGTCTAACAGGAGCTGTAGCCGCCGGCCTTCGCCACAGCCACAGCAACGGGGGATCCGAGCCGCGTCTGCGACCTTCACCACAGCTCACAGCAACGCCGGATCCTTAACCCACTGAGTGAGGCCAGGGATCGAACCCGCAACCTCATCGTTCTTAGATTCGTTAACCACTGAGCCACGAAGGGAACTCCTGAGTATAAATAAATTCTAATCTGAGCCTCAGAGCGTTATCAAGTATAATGCTCACTGAGCAGCGTGGGCTTAGCGTTTTGGCGACTTCGTGGAGGAATCAAGAGTGAAGGGCACGGCACATTTTGGAGTGATACAGCCGCTGTGCCTGGACTGACGCACTCAGTTGTATCTAATTGCAGTCACGCCTGACTGCGCCTGTCTAGCCAAGGGTCTAGCCAAAATTTTATAAAGACTGAGGAGCCAAGTGTGATGGGCTGGACCCAGGAACAGGTGTTAATTGTTATTTTGGATGTCGCAATGGGTGTCTCTCCATCACAATGACTCTGCCTTAGGGAGCAGACAACTGTAAGGGTTTTTCAAATTAGAAGAAGAAAAAAAAAAGGACATGCCATGAAAAATTCTATTAATCCCTAAGGGACCAACAGAAACTGTTTGTCGCTCCTCTTAGAGTGAAACACAAAAGTGAGAGTGAAATTCAAAATTGAAAAGTGGAAAGAAGTTAGTTACTGACAGAAACTGAAAGGCTTCATCTCCAACAAAGCCGTCCCATGTGGTGCAGCGGGTTGGGGATCCAGCACTCTCTCTTAGATGGCACAGGTTCAATCACCAGCCTGGTGCAATGGGTTAAGGATCTGGCATTGCAGCAGCTGCAGCTTAGATTCAAGTTCTGGTCTGGGAACTTCCATAGGCCATAAGTACAGCCAAAAAAGGGGGGGAAGGGAGAGAGAGAGAGAGAGAGAGAGAGAGAGAGAGAGGGAGAGAGAGAGGGAGAGAGAGAAAGGGAAGGAAGGAAGGGGAGAAAGAGAGAAAGAAAAAAGAAAAGAAAAGAAAAGCTGGTAGAAATTTCCCAAGTGGAATCCAGACCTGAGTGAAAGATGAAGATTTCCAGAAAGGGTGAATATGACGTTATATATTGATAGCTTAAACCAAAAATAACAATAATTTGTAAAGGATATATTTAGCATATATTATAAAGTGGCAAAAGAAGAATAAAGTTGGAGAGCTTAAACTCCTTAAATTCAGGAATTATTATAAAGCAAAACAGTAAGATACAGTATTTTACTGGCATAAGGATCGGATAACAGATCCCTGGAGCAGAATAGAAAGTCAAAAATAGACCCACTCTTGTGCGGTCAATTAATTTTCAACAAGCGTAGAAAGGAACATTGTTTAACAACTGTTGGTAGAACAACTAGATATCCTCATGGGGGGAAAAAAGTGAAAAGTAACCCTCCTACTTTTTTCCATATTCAGGAAAAAAAATTGTGATACAGCCCAGAAACACAAAAAGTCTAGGAAACATAAAGAGTATCTTCACAGTTTTGGGTTGAGTAAAAGGTTTCTTGGACAGGATACCAAAAGCACACATCATAAAAGAAAAATAAATGATAATTTACCTTTAAAATGTGTACTCAGCAAAAGATACCACCAAGAAAACAGCCGGGAACAGAGTCCCAGTACATATATCTGACCTGTATTCGTGTAGTACACAAATATGTCCTACACATTGGCAATAAAAAGGAAAATAACCCAAATTTTAAAAGGCAAAAGACTAGAGCAGACACTCACCGAAGGAGCTGGATGAGGGGCCACTGGAAAGTTAAAAGGTGCCTAGCATCGCCCTTGGCCTTCAGGCGGACTCATAATGCGGCAGTACTTCACCCACTGAAAGTGCTAGACTCAAAGTGACCCTAAGCATTGTCGACACTAAAAGTCGTCAACGAAGTGGAACAGTTAGAACTTTGATTCATCACTGGGCCGAGTTTAATATGGTAGCCACTTTGGGGAACTGTTGGGAATTTCTTATAAACACTCCCTTACCCTACGACCCAGCTGTTTCATCCCTAATGATATGCCCGAGAGAAATGAAACCATGTTTACAAAACACTTGTACGAGAACATTCATAGTAGCCTTATTCATAATTGCCAAAAATGTAAAACAGTCCTGCAGTCAGGAGAATGGATCAACAATGAAACGCCACTGGGCAATGAAAGAAAGAACAAACTAACCCTAAAGGACATTAGCAGAATAATGGCACGATTTAGATAAGATCTGCAGATCATTTAATAGCTGTTTGATGCTATTGTGTCAGTGTTCATTTCTGGTTTTGATCATTTTACTGTGGTTCTGTATGACCACACCGTTCTACCTATTTTTCACTCTATTTTTGCAACTTTTTTGTAAGCCTGAAATTCTTTCAAAGTCAAATGAGAAGGAATAACTCGTAATATAACAAACAGTTAAGCTGTAAAAAAGCGAACTCAAGAGAGCATATGTATGATTCTATTTGTGTCAAGTCCAAGGTGCCTATGAGGACAGAAACCAGAAAATAGTTGCTGGGAGAGGGAGTTAGAGAATTGATTGGAAAGACACCTGAGAAAAGCTTTTGGAGTGATAAAAACATTCTGTATCTTCTTTTGCGTGTTGGTTACAGAGGGATATGGAAAGTCAGAACTCAACATGAAAGATCAGTATATTTTATTAGATGTTAATTATGCCTCAATGATAATAATAAATACTGAGTAAACTGGATGTATGGATGGATGGACGGACAGAGATTTACGCAGACAGAACCCTGTGTATGTGTACATGTGTCAAAATACAAGAGAAAAATCAATGAAAGACTTAGTCTTCATTACATTACTTCAAAGTGTACTTTGTGAAGAACCATATAAAATTCCCTCTGACTTCAGCAACGTTTATATATATACATATATATATATACACATATTAACGAATGGTTAACTATTGTTATGATATTTAGATTCTATGGGATACACTGAAAGTAGTTTTGTGACTTCTTTATTTTTAAAAAGCAGTACTTAAATAGGCATTTCTGTGGGATCAGCAGGTTAGGAAACCGACATAGTGTCTGTGAAGATACGGGTTCCATCCCTGGCCTCGCTCAGTGGGTTAAGGATCCGGCATTGCCGTGAGCTGTGGTGAAGATTGCAGACGTGGCTCGGATCCCGCGTTGCTGTGGCTGTGGTGTAGGCCGGCAGCTGCAGCTCCTTTTCGACCCCTAACCCAGGAACTTCCATATGCCACAGGTGCAGCCATAAAAAGGAAAAAAAAAGGGAGAGAATAAAAGCAGTACTTAAATACATGCTGTAAACCATTATCTTTATAAAAGATGAGTAAAATGTATCTTGCCGATTTAAACAATGCTCCAAAGAGTACATGGTTTTAAAAATTATTAGATGCTATGAAAGCAAAGCCATTCGGTGACCCTGGTTCACAGCTGCACCATTCCTCATGAACCACAGCAGTGGCCTCCCAAGTCCGCCTCCCTCTCAGGCTGCCCTGCAACCGGGCGCCCAGTGCTCGGGAGACAGAGACAGACAGAGACAGAGAGAGACAGAGAGAGAGACAGAGAGAGATAGAGAGACAGAGAGACAGAGAGAGACAGAGAGACAGAGACAGAGAGACAGAGACAGAGACAGAGAGAGACAGAAACAGAGAGACAGAGACAGAGAGAGAGATATAGAGACAGAGAGACAGAGACAGACAGAGACAGAGACAGAGAGACAGAGAGAGAGAGACGGATAGAGACAGAGAGAGACAGACAGAGACAGAGAGAGAGAGAGAGAGAGAACAGTGATAACAGCAAGAACAGGAAGGAGAAGGAAAAGGAGGAGAAAGAGAAGGAGGAGGTGGAGAGGGAGGATGAGGAGCAGAAAAAGAAAAAAGTAAAAAATCAAGTCATGTCCCCTTGTAAACCGTCAGCAGTCCATGTGCACGAAATAAAACACCGGTGCTCCCGCCCTCACACGCGTTAGGGTGGCCACTGTTAAAGGCTCCCAAAAAACGGGTTCCCGTGGTGGCTCAGTGGAAATGAACCCGACTAGTAACCACGAGGCTGCAGGTTCCATCCCTGGCCTTGCTCAGTGGGTTAAGGATCCGGCGTTGCCGTGAACTGTGGTGTAGGTCGCAGATGTGGCTCGGATCCCGCGTTGCTGTGGCTGTGGTGTAGGCCGGCAGCTGTAGCTCCGATTTGACCCCTAGCCTGGGAACCTCCATATGCTGCAGGTGCGGCCCTAAAAAGCGAAAAAAAAATGAAAAAACAATTAAAACCACCCACCAAAACCCCACAGAAAACAGCCAGCGCTGCAAGGCTGTGAAGCTGGAATCCGTGTGCACCGTGGGCGGGAGTGTGAAACGGGGCAGCGTCTTCCACGGGGTTAAATGGTGGAAGCAGCCCAAGCGTCCGTTATGGGCGGACGGATAAACGCGCGGTGGTCTGAACCAGCAGTGGAATATCATTTAGCCTTGAAGAGGGAGGAAATTCCTTTTCACGTGGCTGAAGCAGGAGGACTTACACTAAGGAAAGAAGCCAGTCCCCAAAGGGCAGGGACTGCAGACGGCACTCGCATGAGGTCCCAGAGGAGTCGAACCCACAGAGGCAGAAGGAGGAAGGATGGATGCGGGGGCCGCAGGGGCTGCGGGCGGGAGAGTTGGTGTTTAGGGTCAGGGTTCCGGTTTGGAAGCCTGGAGATGTCGTGGCGGTGGGCGGTGGCGAGTGGCTGCACAACAAGGCCAATTACTTTACACTTGAAAATGGTCAGGGTATAGATTTTATGTGTGCTTTAGCACACTTTTAGAAACATACCGGTGCTGGGGTGGTGGGTGCTGGGGCCTTGGGAGCCCCACGTGCCCACCTCGCCCGTGCCCCCCACCCCACCCCGTGTTCGGTCCTTGCTGACCCCCGGCTCCTCCACCGTAACCGCTGCTCCAGTCCCAGCCCTTCAGTTCGTGGGTTCAGTCCCCGGGAACTCGCGTCCCACCAGGCTTCAGCGTCCCCTCCAAAGGCAAGCATGTCCACAGCCTTATTTAAAGGGTCCCAGCCCTTCTTAGGGTTCAGCTTACCTTCTCCTAAATGCTTCTCACTCAAACGTGTCTTCCTTTAAGACCCTCTTTCTGGTTTCAAATGAGGTGGTAGGGTTCGGAGGTCCCAGGACGGTCCGCGTCCTGGCCCCCTGGGCCCCTGGCCCACACCCCTTCCCTAGGTCCCTGGACAGCAGCGTCAAGCCCTGTCCCTGGGGCGCCCTTATCAGAGTCTAACCTCTGGGGGGTCTAGGAAGTGCGACAGGCAGCCTGTGCTTCGCGTCCCCCCACCCCACCCCGCTTTGCTGGGCTCTGCTGGGCCGAGCACCGCACTCCAGTAGCCAGTGGGGGCTGTGCGCTCAGATTCACATCTGTCCCCACTCACCAGCCGTGGGAACCTGGACAAGCCACCCTGCTTCTCTGTACCTCCACCTGCTTTTCTACGTAAAGAGGAGGCTTCTCAGGTTAAAGGGACACCGCGACGCCCTTGGAATAGTGACAGTCTCCCTAATAAGCGCCCCCAAGCGATGGCTGCTGTCCTCTCCCAGAAACTTCAAACTGGGGCTCAGATCGGCCAGCTTTTTCTGGGGTGGCTGGAACTAAGTGACGTGTGATGTGGGTTTAGGGGCTGGGAAGCGAGCACCCCGTATCGTGTGGATTCCTAGTGGGATTTATTGAGGGGCCGGGGAGGGCGCAGCCGGGCGACTTTTACGTTGCCTTGGAATTGAACAACTGTCTCTCCGTTTGATGTCCGGAGGTTTTTACACCTGAGTCAATGAAGATCCTGGTGAGTCAGCGGTAAACCTTCCCTTTTAAGTGAGAAAGGGGCGGGACCACGTTCCCTGGTGCTCCCGGTAGCCCCCGCACCCAGGCTCCCGGTAGCGCCCCGCACCCAGGCTCCCGGTAGCCCCCCGCACCCAGGCTCCCGGTAGCACCCCGCACCCAGGCTCCCCGTAGTCCCAGCACTCAGGCTCCCCGTAGCCCCAGCACCCAGGCTCCCGGTAGCACCCCGCACCCAGGCTCCCGGTAGCCCCACACGCCAGCTCCAGAAGGCCAGGAAGGGGCGGGCACTGGGTGAGGTCCTAGGTATACAGAACCTGGGTCCAGCCTTCCAAGACCTTCAGGGTGAATGGAGACTGTTTCCTGGGAAGCACCCGTGCTGCCGGCTCAGGGCTCCAGCCCTAACACCCCCGCCCCCGCCTCCTTCCCAAGGGCCCCTCACCCTTCCCCAGCGGGCCCCATACCTGGGCCAGGGCACAGAAGCCAGCTTGCTTCCCAGTCCTACTTGGCAGCGGTTTATTTTCAAATATTTCTCTACGACACGGATGTCAACAAATCTTCTGATCCGAGGTATTTCTACTTATGAGCTGCAATAAAACCTAGCGGGAGTAAAACCCAGGAAAACTTTTAAGTGGCAACTAATTTCCAAGGAGCATATGCCCCGCTTGGAAAGCAGGCGGCTACACTAAAAACCAGTTATTTACACTCACTTCTCAGAACAAGTAGGATTTTGTTTTGTTTTGTCTTTTTTGCCTTTTCTAGGGCTGCACTTGCGGCATATGGAGGTTCCCAGACTAGGGGTCTAATCAGAGCCTGCACCACAGCCAGAGCAACGCGGGATCCGAGCTGCATCTGCGACCTACACCACAGCTCACACGGCAACGGCGGGTCCTTAACCCACTGAGCGAGGCCAGGGATCGAACCCTCAATCTCTAGTCAGGATCCTTAACCCACTGAGCGAGGCCAGGGATCGAACCCTCAATCTCTAGTCAGATTCGTTAACCACTGAGCCGCTACGGGAACTCCAGAACAAGCAGGATTAAAGTAAGGGTCCTACCGCTGTCCTACCGCTAGATGGAGAACTTGCCAGTCTGTCCCCAGCTCAGTCTGGCTCCCCACGGGGGACGCCTAGCAGCAGAAACTGGTCAAAGGATAGTGACAATGACCCCTGACGTTTATAAACCATAACTTCCTGCCAATTCACCTTATGCGTGTCAGCTTGAATCGGGTCAGTATCCCGTATTAATCTCTAGGCATCAGTATGTTCGTTCTGTCATCATCCAGACCTGGTTCAGTGCTGTTTAACTGTCTTGAAAATCATTTACCATCTTTCGCGTGTTTGTGGCAATTAGTCATGAGTGATTATGTAGATGCAAATTTCATCTCCAGTTCAGCCACTGATTAGATAAAACATTAGGATCCATACCAGATTGAAAAGCTTCAGGATGTCTTTACCACCAGCTGTAACAAACGGCCAAATCCCATTCTAGGAGAGGAGGGGTTTGAATAACCACCAGACCAACCAGATTTTGCACGTTGCCTTTATTTTGCAGAAAATGCTTTCTGCTGATTGTCTTTGGCTACTTTGTCAAAAGAAAAAAAAACAAACAAACAGTCGTAGGTTTAACAATCCAAGAGGTAAGCTACCTATGCGCAGAGTAAACACATCCCAGCGGGCAGAGCCAGCCCTCTTCCATTTCGCTACCATCTGCTGCCCTGATGTGACTGAGCTGAGTCTTTGGCAGCCCAGCCTCAGCCCTGACTCCTGCCACGAAAGGCCCTGACAGCTACTTGAAAGCAACAAGGAGGAGACTGAAAAGTGGGCTTTTTGCAGGACTGGTGGAGTCTACAAATTCTGATGTGCCAGAGTCACCTGCACTGTACGAGACAAAGTTTCTCTACACTAGCAAGTAAATTTTTACTGTGAATTCTGATGAGTTAGGCCGACTGCATCGCTTCTGTACTTGAATGCACCTGCTGCGCATAAAGGACCCAGGACGGCACCGCCACCACTGAGGAAGGACACAAGCGGTGGCAGTGGGACTCCTGATAAATAACAGAACGTGTAGTCCCCTCTTATTCAAAGCGAGGTGAACAGGCCTTACTCCCACCCCTTGCCCTGTGAGCTGCCAATCAAATCAACACTTGCTGCCACCACAAAGAAGTCATTGCGTCTTTAAGGCAGCGGCCTGGTTCACATGGAAGGAGGCGACACGGGCGTCCACGAGGCCAGGAGGCGGGCTTGAGCGGAGGCATCGTACTGGCTGTCAGCAATGTCTGTGGCCGGGGGGGCCCCTTCGTACAGCGGGGACCCCGAGGAGGAGGCAGCCGAGATGGGGTGGGCGAGGGGCGCAGTGTGCGCAGCGGAACCTCGGAAGAACTGGGCTCCCAGCCCGCTGGACATCCCTGAAGTCTGGGCGCCCGGGGTGATGGTGCCGTTGCTCACGGACCACAGGCTGGGGTACTGGCTGAAAGGGGAAGCAGACAAGTCAGAGGCCTGGGGAGGGGCCCAACCCAGACCAGCTGCAGAAGGGGAACACCCGCCCCCCAAATCCCGCTCCTGGGTGAGACGGCGTCTTCCTTTCAAACGGGTCACTCTCTGTGTTGCTAAACCACACTCTGAGGGATATAGAAGTTATTGTCTCATTTATTAACAAGAAACGAAAATCATTAGCACGCCGACTAAAGAGGCTCCTTACGAAGACGTAGCTCCTGGCGGAGCGCAGCTGGGTTTCACTGCAAAAGACTCCAGTTTGGAGGCCACGTTCAGAATCCAAACTTCTCAGACACACTGAATCAAATGTTTCACAGGATGGGCTTAAGCATCTGTGCTAATTAGCACGCCCCGACCCCCGCACCCCACAGTGATTCTATGAGGGAGACATGAGAATACCCTTCCAGAACACTGAGCGGGGGGAGGCCTCTGTCCAGTGACTCCAGAACGGCCACCACTCCCAAGTGCCTCGTCCTACGGCGTCAACCTGTGTCAGCGTGATGCGCGGTAGAAAGAAACGTGTCACGGAATGAGACCCAGAAGCAAATCCCAATGCGCCATTAACTGGCTGAGTCACGTTAGCCTCGGTCTGTGATGCTATTTCCCAACCTATGAAAGAAGCTGGAGATCGGCATTAAATCCCCCAGTCTGAACAGACACTCTACAGCTCACGGCAACACCGGATCCTTAACCCACTGAGCAAGGTCAGGGATCGAACCCGCAACCTCATGGTTCTTAGTTGGATTTGTTAACCACTGAGCCACGAAGGGAACTCCTGTTGATATTGCTTTTAGAGTCAAGATGACTCGTCTACAGATTTGCTCCGCTGTGAGCCAACTGCAATCATTTAATATCTTGGAGCCCATTTCCTCATTAGAAAATGAGAACTGACCTCTAGCTTTATTATTTTAGGGTTGTTGTTGCTGTTGTTGTTTTTAAGGCTACACCCATGGCATATGGAAGTTCCAGGCCAGGGATTAAATCCAAGCCGCAGCTAGGGATCGAACCCACACCTCTGCAGAGACCCAAACCACCGCAGCTGGGTTCTTAACTCACTGCACCACAGCAGGAACATCAGTTTTTTATTTTAATAATTCTATGAAGAAATACAGGTTAGTAGATGCAAACTATTACATTTAGAATGGATAAGCAATGAGGTCCTGCTGTACAGCCCAGGGAACTATATCCCGTCTCTTGTGATAGAAACATGATGAAAGATAATGTGAGAAAATGAATGTGTGTGTGTATATATATATATAATGTGTATATATATATATATAAAATCTGTATATGTACATATATATAATGTGTATATGTGTTTATATATATACATATATAAAAAACTGGGTCACTTTGCTATACAGCAGAAATTGATAGAACATTATAAATAAACTACACTTTTGAAAAACTTCAAAAAAAGAAAAATATAATACATTTACCAGCTGGCTTGATTTTTTTTTTTTTTTTTGTCTTTTTGCCTTTATGTAGAGCCGCACCTGCAGCACGTGGAGGTTCCCAGGCTAGGGGTCTAACAGGAGCTGTAGCTGCCGGCCTTCACCACAGCCACAGCAACGCGGGATCCGAGCCGCACCACAGCTCACGGCAATGCCGGATCCTTAACCCACTGAGCCAGGCCAGGGATCGAACCCGCAACCTCATGGTTCTTAGTCGGATTCGTTAACCACTGAGCCACGAAGGGAACTCCTGGCTTGATTTTTTAAGTCAAGCTCCCTCTGCATAATTTTCAAGTTGGTGATAAAAGAGTGATCGTTCTTTACCAGTTACCCAGCATAGACAGTAAGAACATTGCTCTGTATCCACAGAAATCCAACAAATTTATCTCCTTAATTTAATAGCACCTGTCAAAAAGCATTCTGGAAACATCCCTTCAAAATTCACCTACCCATTCCCACAACCTGTAAAGACAGGCCAAGGCTGGGGTGACTGAATACCCTGTTCTTGAAAGGAGGCTCGGGGAGTTTAAGAGACTCACGTGAAAAAGCAGCAGAACCAGGAGTGGGTCCCTGGTTTTCCCCCTTTTTTTAAATTCCTTATGATTTTGCATGTGAAGGTTCCCAGGCTTGGGGTCGAATTGTCGCTGAAGGCTACACCATATGGCCATATGGCCAACACCACAGCCACAGCAACGCAGGATCCAAGCCGCGTCTGTGACCTACACCACAGCTCACGGCAAGGCCGGATCCTTAACCCCACTGAGCAAGGTCAGGGATCGAACCTGCGTCCTCATGGAGACTTGTCAGATTCGTTTCCGCTGAGCCACGAAGGGCACGCCCCCGTTTCCCTGCTGTTATAGCCCAGCTCCCACCCGGCCTGAGGAAACCACCAGCCTCCCCGGAGAACAGGTTGAAGCAGGAGCTCACGGCCATCCCCTGGCCTGGGGTGCCCAGACAGATCTGGCCAGTGGTCAGATCACAAATAAAAACCCAGCCCCCACAGGGGAAGGCAGAATAAAAGCCAGAGAACGGAAAGGCAAGACGTCACAGGCCCTCGCAGGTCCCGGGACAGCCTGTACCCAGGCCCACACATGCCTCACCTGGAGCCGGCGGGAGGCCCGGCGCTGGGACCCATGGGAAGCATGCCGGTGGGGGCGGGCATTCCGAGGCTGGACCAGTTGTCGTGGGCCTGGAGCACAGACAAGCACGCGGATGAACTGTCGGCGTGAGCTGCAGGGCGCAAGAACGTCATTACTGACAGGGGTCTTTCCAGAGTGACAGAATGCACACCGAAAGGCTACCGACAGCCTCCCAGCGCTGAAGACAAAATGTGTGTGTGAGTGAGTATAGCAAAGGAACCACTAGCCTGCTTAACTGGTCACGGAAAGCTAATCTCTACCGCCAAATGTATACATTTAAAATTGTATTCCAATACCCAGGCTGCTTCTTCATCGTTAGGTCAATAGCTGCCGAAATAAACTCCTACAGTCCCATGATTGAGGATGTGTTATCTTTAAAAATAAAAATCAGTGGAACTTTAACCTGCCTTTCCCCCAAGGATTATTTCTTAAGAATCAAAAGGGCTTCAGAAACCATTACTCCAGGCAGAATTTAAAATATGATCTTCTAGCCTCTGGCTGCAGGACCATTTCCTTACCAAAGAAGCTCCTTTCATTTCAAATCGGCTTTAATTGCTTAATTGTTTTACGGTGTTCATTAGCTTGTCCCCTCCTTTTGAAGTCAGACAAAATGAAGTCTAGGCATCCACGGTGTTAGAGAGAATTAGTTACAGGGGTCTGAGGGGTCCAGCCCAGTGTTCACACGGCTCAACCACACACCAGGATTCCCCAGGGGGCGTTTAAGCCGCTCAGACTGCTGGGCCCACGCCCTGGGCTTCTGACTCGCTAAATCTGGAGCGGTTTTCAAGATGCATCCTGGGCGCCACACTTGAGACGCACTCTGTGTCTAGTCCAGCCCAGAGGTCAAGTGCCTGGCTGGTTGACACCCTCCTTTCGAAGGGGTTCCTAAGCTAGCCGAGCCTAGAAGTAGCCCCTCAGTCCTGGAGCGGAGAGCTCTAGCACCTTCGGTTCCCAAGCCCCCGGTCTGGACGGCTCTGGGGCCTTAAAGATCCTGCTCTCCGGGCCCCAGCGGACGGCCTTCCCATTTCCAGAAGCCTTCCCGCCACAGGGCCCGCGTCCACTGCGGACTTACTTGGAGAACTGCTGCGGTGCACATAAGGGCTGGGGTAGGGGGCCGGCCGGTGGCTCCGCAGGGCCGGGTACCGCTCACAGCCGTGCGCGGAGGGAAGCGAGAGGGGCGCTCCAAACTGGGGGTGCGGGCTGGCAGGTGGACACAGGCTGCTGGTCCCAGGGATCAGCCACCCCCCTGCTGTGAGAGGAGAATGCTGAGTAACTGGCCTCTATTAGTCAGGCCCTCCGGGGACTCGCCTCGTGGGGCAGCTCCTGTCAGGCTGGCCTGGCCGAGGCTCCAAACCCACAGGGCACCGGGGAAAACCTGGCAGAGTGACCACGGCCCCGGCCCACTCAGGCCCCTCAACCAGTCCCATTCACCCCCAGCCTCCCGCCTCTTCCAGAATGTTCTGTTCCCCCAGGAGGGTCAGCGGGTCAAGGCCTAACTGCTGAGCTTGAATACAATGTAAAAACAGACAAAATTCAGATTCAGAAGGAGGGGGGCTGAGTCTCTCCTCTGCCCCCCGCCCCGTCTCCCCCCCCTCCGGGCAGCTCCTGTCCTGGCCGGAGGGACACCCATTCTCTGTGCACTTTTCTGCTCTAGGCTCACGTTCTCCCTGCCTCGCGCATCAATCAGAAAACCGTTCCGACATGGTCCAGCCCCCTCCTTCTTCTCCATTCCCTTTTCTAAAATTTACCAAAAAAAAAAAAAAATCAGAGAAGGAAGCCCGAGGAGGAAAACTGCTCTGGCTCCAGTTCCCGACTGCACAGTCAGAGGAGGGGAGGGTCCAGATGCGGCCGCAAAGCTTGGGCGGGCCTCTCGCCAGAGCAGCTGCTCACGTCCTGCTCTAACCTGGCAGCCCACGGGCCTCTGGGGCGAGCTGTTTGCTTAGAGTGGTCCCTAAGGAGATACGAAGGAAAGAAAGGACGAGAGGGAGGGAGGAAGGAAAGAAGAGAGAAAGCAGAAAAAGAAAGAACAGAACAGAAAATGACCGAGGAGGGTGCCATGCCATCCTCCAGACCCTGGAAGTGACCGGCAAGCACTGGATTTGCTGTCCCCAGTGCTGCCAGTTACTCATTTCTGAGTCCCCTCCCCGCGTGGAGAGGAGGGTGAGACAAAGCCCTTCCTGAGAAGAGTCCCAGTACCCTGCGCACTTTGCTCTGGGTCACGGGGCTCCTAAAGGAAGCCAGACTCAGCGCAGACTTTCCCACCCTACGAGCCACTGTTTCCAGCATGAGGGGACGGGCCACTCACGGAACCCAAGGAGGCTAAGGGGGAAACCACGCGGGATCATAAGCATCATCCCAAAGATGGTCCTTCGGTTTACAGTCATTAACCAGAAGGGAAATCATCTCCAAGTGGATATAAGAGCTGGGCTCTCGGAGTTCCCGTCAAGGCTCAGCGGTTAACAAATCCGACTAGGAACCATGAGGTTGCGGGTTCGATCCCTGGCCTTGCTCAGTGGGTTAAGGATCTGGCATTGCCGTGAGCTGTGGTGTAGGTTGCAGACATGGCTCGGATCCCGCGTTGCTGTGGCTGTGGTGTAGGCCGGCGGCTACAGCTCCTGTTAGACCCCTAGCCTGGGAACCTCCATATGCCGCGAGTGTGGCCCTAGAAAAGACCAAAAAAAAAAAAAGAGAGAGAGAGAGAGCTGGGTTCTCCTGTCACCCAACACAGCAGAGTTTAAACACGCTTCGAGGTCTCAGTGAACCCCCCGCCACCCACCCGGAGCCAGGGCTGGAGTTTCCTCGAGATGAAGCAAAAGAGCCCTGGTAAGTTCTCCCCAGGCTGCCCCGACAGGAGTCCCACGCGCTGGCGGAGCACCCACAGTCCCAAGCTGAGCGCCGGTGGCTCGATGACCAGTCGTAGCAAGGCCAGCACACGGGCCAGGTGCCTTGCACAGCAGAGGGCCGGGGGCTTCCCAACCACACGCAGACACTCTGTCTGCCCCATCCCCAGATTCCACCTCCAGCAGCCTAGTCCGAAAACAAGGTACGCGTGGGTGGCGGAGTGCAACAAACCGTACGTTGGGAGTACCCGGATTGCTGGCTCTCCCCGGGCTCCTCCATCATATCTTTGTGGTCGCTTCTGTCAAAAAAGCGTACAGAACTGTCAAGGAGAACATTCAGAGCACAGAATCTGCAGCCACCGTTCGTCTTTCACATACTTCTCTGCCCAGAGGGTACAGTTAGAATTTCCTCACCTTTCCTTTGCATCAAGGAAAGCTTTTGCAAATGGGTTGTATTTAATTTTGAGAGCTGTGATCTGAAAAACAAGAGGTAGCATTGAATAGTCTATTGCTCATTAGCCAGAGAATTTAATTTGGCACCCAGACATTGGGAAACATCAGTACCTCCCCCCTTTAAATATTTAAATACAATCAGGCTTCTTTCCAGGTATTTTCCTATTTGGATCTGAAGTAGACAAGTAATTGTAATACTTTACAAAGAACAGCACATTTATGAAAAGCTTTGAAATGCTGGTTCTCTGAGCGGAACTCACAGTAATTGTAACCAATTGCTAACAAAATCAATTCTGTGTGAATCAATCAAACAAACACGGCTTAAAACACAACCCAGGTCTGCTTAGGAGTCATGGCTGCAGGTTCCAGCTGGCAGTCAACACTGACCACTTAACCAGCTATTCACAAACGTCTGTACTTTGGGGTCAGACTTAGACATACATTTACAGGCCCTAAGCTCTATTCTGTATCCAGTGGAGTCTTTGCATTGCACAGATCTGGACTGGAGCCCCAACCTTTTCAGGAAGATTCGAGAGTAAAGAGATGCCCCTCAAGACATTGTTACGACTTAACCCAAATTATTTTCATTCATCTTTTCACTTGAGCATAATTTAGTGGATGCTCCTGGGTTTAGATTCTTATGGAAAATGAACGGGGAAAGCGCTTGGATGAGGACTTATTTTAAAAGTTTTCTCCCCAGAGTTCCCATCACGGCTCAGTGGTTAACGAATCCGACTGGGAACCATGAGGTTGTGGGTTCGAGCCCTGGCCTCGCTCTGTGGGTTAAGGATCTGGCATTGCCGCGAGCTGTGGTGTAGGTTGCAGACGCGGCTTGGATCCCGCGTGGCTGTGGCTGTGGCGAAGGCCGGCGGCTACAGCTCCTGTTAGACCCCTAGCCTGGGAACCTCCATATGCCGCGGGTGCGACCCTAGATAAAAGGCAAAAAGACAAACAAATAAATAAATACATAAAAGTTTTCTTTCTCTGTCCCAGTTTTACAGTGACAGTAAATTATTTGAAAAGGCTTTAACTGTCAGCCTACAGCGCACTAGTCCCACAGGATCCCCACCCCCTGGGGAACCCTCGCGAGATCACCGTGGCCGCTCTCACCTCCTCGTTCTGATAAGCAGTCACGGCTATGAACTGGGTCTCGGGGAAGCAGTGGCTGGTGATCATGCGCTGTGGACCCCCAACTCTCACTATGTGGATTCGAGGCTCGTACTTATGTAAGGAGTTCAGCATGATCTGAGCGAGACACACAGACAGGAAGGGTGACAGTCAGCGTCCTGCCGTGGAGCCCACAAAGCATCATCAGTCCTGCTGTTGAGAAAAGTACATCCAAGATGCAGTAACGCTTGCAACTCACAGGAAATCGTCTTTACCCTTGAAGCTGGCGGGTTTCCCATCAGGTGCTGGTCCCACGACTAGTTTGGAAAAAAGGAGTGTGAGATACTATATACGCTTAAAGGCGATGAGTGCCCATCGCAAAGTGCTCTGACCTGGTGGAATAAAGTTCTAAGGCTTCCAGGGCGACTATAGGCAGCTTTCAGAAACACCAGGTCTCCCAGGAACAGTGCCCAAGAAAAGATGTTCTGCAGAAAAGGCCCAATTTACAAGTTTCTCCAGACTTCACGCAGTAAATACAGTGGGCGTATTCACCATCTAAATTCGCCATCAAGGCTAGCATTTTCTCCGCTCCGGGGAAAGTGGGGGTCTAAGACCCGAAGGTTCCGGTTCCGCAACGCTTGAGACCTGCTGGAGCGTTCACAGCGACTTGCGCGCTCTTGCCTCTCTCCAGGCCTTGGTGTTGCCGTCATCAGTTTACTATAAACAACACTGAGGGCTTAACTGACTAAGGCAGATGTCACCTCTAGGCAGGCAGTGCTTCCTAGGTTCCCCCAGGAGAAGGTGCAGAGAAGCTGGCCGCCCTTGCCAGCGCCCACCCGCCCTGAGTGCGCCCCATCTCACCTACCTGGCCCCCTCCATTGAGCTTGTTGGTGAGCTTGACTTTGCTGAAGGAGACCGGCGCCTTCATCCAGTGGGCCCCGAAGTTGGGGGAGTCGGGGTGGATGTAGACGCAGCTGGGCGCCTGCGGCTCGGGCTTGCCCCCTGGCACCCACTCCCCGTTCACGTACTTCCAGCGGTGGTTGTCGGCGGCCACGAAGTCCAGCAGGAAGGAGTACATGGCGTTGGGGTCCAGGCCGGACACGTTCACCTTCAGCACGGGGAACATCCTCCTGGAAAGCACGGGGCGCAGCGGGAAGAGCCGGGATGCGGCCCGTTAGACGCAAGGCAGAAGCCTTTGTCATTTGGGGCAAAGAGGAGCCCCTTTGGGAATTTATAAGAAGGTCTCCAGGGTTTTCCCCTCTCCTGGACCCTCTAGATCCACAGGGGCCCTCGGCGCGATCCCGCGGCCTCCGGAGGCAGGGCGGGAGGGGACCTGGCCGAGGGCTGCAGCATCAGCGTCACGCCCGCGGTGCAAGCGTGGGCGAGGCGCGCATCCAGAGACTCCCCGCGCCCAAACCCCTCCATCCCAGAAGACTGCGAAGAAGCCCCAGAGGGACAATTATGGGCCACAGGGGTCTATTCCCAACCAGAGCTGAAATAAGCAGAAAGCTGGCACCGCCGGGAACTTTCCAGCCCCGCTTCCGACGCGCCGCGTGCGTGGCGCCCGCAGGGCGGCAGCTCACCCACCTGCCGTTCTTGGTCACGATCATCTCGTTGGTGAGCTCCTTGAAGCGCAGCCACAGCTCGCTCTCCTCCAGGCCCACGCGAAGCTCGCGCTCGGTGGGGTCGCCCTTCTCGCTGCCGGCCTGCAGCTCGCTCTCCACGGCGCTCAGCAGGTGGTCCACTCGGTACTGCAGGCTCTTCCCCGCGCTCTCTGTGCCGGGGGAGCTCATCCTCCCGCCCGCCCCCTCCCCACCGCCCCCCGAAGCCCGGACTCGCTACCCGAGAGCCACCTTCACTCCAGGAGGCGGCAGCCTTCCAAGCAGAGGCCGCTCGCGCCCAGACCCGCGACGGCGCCCGGGTCCGAGCACAGACCCGGGCAGAGGGCGAGGAGCGCCTGGGGGGGAGGGGGCGGGGGAGAGGGGTAGGGGGAGAGGTTATTCCACTTGAACTCCCCGCAAGGAGTGGCGAGAGTCGGTCTCAAGGGAGAGGAAATGCCCCTGGGCATAAATAGAGCCGCGGCCGCGGCGGAGGGGGGCTCGGCGGATTGGGCCGCGGGCCCTTTGAAGTGCGGGGACAGCTGCCCATTGGCCGCGCGCGGCCATATCAGACCCCGCCGGGCGGGCTGCGGAGGCGGGGGGCCGGCAATGCGCTCCAGCGCCCTTTTCTGGTAAATCCGGAGCCCAGCCCTGCGCGCCCTGGCCCAGCCCCTACACCTCCGCCCTCCCCCAAACGTTTGCACCTCCATCAAAGCGGCCGGGCGGGCCCCGCAGCCGGGGGGTAGGAGGGGGACGAGGTGGGCGTGGGGGACTGGGCTCCCGAGCTCGCCCCGGCCGGGTCCTCGAACTGGGAGCTCCCCAGCGCCCGCGCGCCGTCTGTCAGCGCTCTCCGAGCGTACCTGGGGTCCCGTGTGTGTGCGCGCCAGCCTGGAGTCGCTCGGAGGCTCTCACCAGCCCCCAGCCAAGGTTCGTCCCTCGCCTGCGACCACCGAGCACAGCCCAGCTTAAGTGCGAGCGCCCTGTGCCTCCGAAGGTTCAGCCCACCGCCGAGCCGGGTACTGTCCCTCGGCCCGCGGCGCTTCTGGTGACTCCAGTTAACTCCCACGGCCGTGGATCAGCCTCCCGGCATCCCCGGTTCGCCGCAGCCGTCACCTGTCTGGAAAAGGAAGCCCCGCGCTCCAGGTCTCTGCCCACGGGTCCAGCCGGGAGCGGGAAATAGACAAATCCACCCAACCACACCTTTTGGGGTGCCTTTGCGCTCCCCTTTATAAAAGCGGGACTCGATGAGATCTGTGCGTGCACTGAATGTAACCCGAGAGTTTGCTCGACTGCTGTGGTCTGATCTTTGCTTTCGCAGAAGGTGGGAATGGGACAGGGCGCCCAGGGTTCCCGGGAGAGCGGGGCTCGGGTGCAGCTCCCCGCCCGGCCCGGCCGCAGCGCCGGGTGGTGTGGGGTGCGGGTGGTTTATTACCTTTCGGTGAGAACCTCGGCGAGGAGAAAGGTGACAATGAGCAGGAAGTAGTTCGGTACGGTCTTCTCGAACAATAACATTCCTCCTAGATCGGGAGCGCAGGAAGAGGGAAGGAAGCAGATGCCCGGCGTCGGGAGGCCGTCGGGGCGCCCGCGAATCCCTCGCCCAGGCTCCAACCCGGGCGCGTGGTCGCGGTCTCGGTTCCCCTTCTGCTTTGCGCTCACCCAGCATCCACGCCCGCTGGGCAAAGCCACGCACCGCTGGGGCACCGCATTCAGAACCGCCCTGCGCCTTAGCCAGGGGCTCTCCGGGAAGGACGTGGAACTAGCGCGCCCGCTAACCCTCCCCGCTCCGCCCCGGGCCACGGTCGCTCCCGGGTCGAGAATTGCTGGAGGCGGCGGGAGGGACACGTCCGGGTGGGGACAGCTGAGTCGGGGAGCCTGACACGCCGCGTCACTGTAGCGTTTCTGTTTCTTTTGTCGTCTGGGATGCGAGGAGATTTCCCTCCCCCGGGGGGGGGGGCGGTGCTGAACCCACAGGGACACGTTTCCTTCTGGAAAAAAGCACCAAAAGGACTCCTTTGCTCCTGGCACCCAGACCCTCCTGAGTCGCCTTCCACCCGGCTTTTGGGGCCATGGCTTTGGGGAGCTTGTGTGTGTGTCTTTCCGGAGAAATTAAAAAGGTCTAAAGGTCAACTTTGCGCCCTGGGACCGCCGAGACTCTACACTTAGAATAAAGGTGGGGGTGGGCACTGCGGCCGACCAGGCAATCGGGGTGATGGGGAGCCAAGCATGGGACGCGCCTCGACCCCCTAAGGCAGACACTCTCTTGGCTCTGATGATTCTGGGTGGATTTTCCCAAAGTCTGGAAACGCCGGTGAGGACCCGCAGGCTTACTGGGTCGCTCCAGCGCTGTGGTTTGGATTTCAGTTCGGCTCCACACATGGGAAGGCTTTTGGTCAAATAAAAATAAAACCCTGCAGCCAAGAATGTGAGCCCCCAGCACACACAGTGCCGCCTCCAAGGTGCCCGGTGACCCAGAGCTCAGTGCGGAAAGGCCACCGCGGGGCTGGTGGGAGAGCTGGGGGTTCAGGGCTGTGCGGTGGCTCCCAACTTTCACCGCCCAGTGTGCTTCCTCTCCATTCGGTGCCTGATTTTCTGGATATTTGTTCCTCGGTTCTCAGACAGGCGTCTCCACTCTCTGGGTCCTTTCAATGAAGGCTGCCGTGCATGACAGTTTACAGCCAAAAACTTCCTCCCGCCCAGCTATAAAGAATTCCCAGTTAATAACAAGGTGCTTCCTTGGAAGAGGAGGGGCCGGCGCCCCAGAAGTGTCTCTACCAAAGTCTTTCTCCCCTTGGAAAGTCCAGCCGGTCCAGAAAAAGAACTGAGACCTCATGGCTGGACCTCATGATGAAACTGGTCCCCCTCCCCTAAAAAACTTGGGAAACATTTACAAGCAATCACACACACACACACACACACACACACACACCCCTCAGTTCCCAGAGACGCAATTTTCCCCAGACCCAACCTCCTCCCAAGCGATAAAACCATTTGTCTTTAGGAGCAGGTATCAGCCAGTACAGGCTCAAGGCCAGCTGAGCAGATTGAGTGGTCTTCCCCATGCCCCCCAGTTTCCTTCTTTTATTTTTTTCTTTTTTCTTAAAAGAAAACATAAAATTCTGATTGTGCTCGTTGCAGAACATGTACGCGAGAGTCTGCAGCTCGGGGTAGCTGCAGTGTCCATACTTTGCAACCTTCTCCAGAAAGCTGCCGTGCAGTCGCTCCTGTCCCCTTGGAAATTCCCGGCTGCAGAGGCGACGTCTGTAGGCGGCCGGGTTACGGTCCCTTCCGCAGTGGGTCGCTCGGTGTCCTCCCTGATACCGGACTTTTCCGGTCCTCACAGTTCACAGGCATCTTCAGGGTGGGGTCTTCTCCCTGGTTTGCCTGGGAGGCTGGGAGACCAGCTGACCCCTTTCATTCTGTCTTGGGGCTTCTTACCTGTGCTTCTTACCTGTCTTCAGTTTCTCTGCTGTTTCAGCTCTTAGAACTTTCTGCATGTATTAAGTGGACTGTGAAGTACTTTTTCCGCATCACTCTGTCACTTCGTCTCAGTGTCACCTCTGGTTTTTACTGACTCCGATGCCGATATTATTTCTCTGTTGTGGCTTTGATTTTCTGACAGTCCTGACCCGCCTACCCCGCCCCACATCTTCTCCGGCTGCCTTGCTCGCAGCCCCTTCCCCTTCGAGGCTGTTTCTTAGGGGCTGTGGTCTTGGTTTCCTACTGAGAAGGCCAGACAGTTTTCTGACTTTATCTTCGAGAGTTGCTGGCATTTATTACTTCCAGAGGCTGCTTCTCCTCGGAGTTTTAGGACTAGCCCCATTGCTTCTTATCCCTTAACCCTTGGCTCTACGCTATTGCTATTTTCGTTTCCTACTTACTTCCCAGGTTGCCCACAGGACCCAGCGGCTACGGTAGAAGCCGCCCCCCACCCCCCACCCACCAGCCACCCTGTGAGACAGGTGGGGTGCTAGGTCTCTTTGACTCACTGACACCAATGCTCGACTTATGCTGGGCACCCAACTGGTCCGTATGGAGCGACTGGGTTGGCAAAATTGGGGCGTATGTCCAGGAGGAGGGGAGCTGCTGGCCTCAAAATCCACCTGGGTATCTGCTGGGGAGCATTTTAACAACGATGTGGGGGTGAGCGTTAACCCTGAACATTCACTGACTGCAGGAGCCACAGACACCTGCCTGGCCTTTCTTTAGTCCCTACTCTTTGACTCAAATCGCCAATTGTCTTAAGACAATAAGGAAGGCTTCCCCCGGGGGAACTGTGCATAAGCGGATACCTAAGACTGAAAAGACAGTGTCCCCAGGGCGGCAAAGCGGTGACAGGCGGGAACATCGGTCTGGGCTTAAAACTACTCCAGAAATCACGCCTGGGGACACTCCTCCGTCATCTCATCTGTGGCTGGATATAATGCTACTGCACGTGGCATTTCTCCTTTTTCTAGACCTTATTTTGGGAAATTCTATTTTGACACTGAATTGGGAAATTTAAAGTCCCAAACCAAGTCTCTTGTCGGAAAGAATGCTGGACATAAACGCAGGTAGAGGTCACCGGTACACACCCGGGCCGAGCGGTCAGGAAGGGCTGGCGTGACAGGACAGGTTGTGGTGGCTGCTGTGAGAGGGGCTGGTTGGGGGCCTGACCCCCCTGCCTGAATAAGTGTTCTGGGCTCAGGGACGGGAGGAGATCGCTCTTTCTGAGGAAGAAATAGAGTGTGTGCAGTATGACCGCCGATGTGGAGTTCGAACCTGAGGAAGGCAGAGGTGTGGGGGGCGGGGATTAGGGCTGATTCTGGAACAAAGCTGAGGACAACTGAGAGAGTGGACTTTTAAGGACAGGGGACACTCCGAAGACACAGTCCCCTATTTAACAAGGACAAGGGGGACATTAGGACAGGAGGGTCACGCCTGCTGGGAAACCGGTGAGCAGCTGGGCCGTGAGAGGATGAAACAGGAGGGCGGAGACGGGCGGGGAACCCGGCCGGCTCTTGAGCGGGGTGGGATTCTTCAGGCACAGACAGGAAGAAAGGTCTACACTGAGTCTGAGAAACGCTGGAGCCCTTTGAGAGGCTCACTGTACCAGTTCCCATAAGGAGGGTAAGACGGTGACCCCACAGTGAGAATATTTGGGGCGGGCTCCTCTGGGAGAAGACAAGAGGCAAAGCCCTGGCGGAAACCTGCGAAAGGACTGGAGAAAAGCGGCGGGAGCCGGGGCGTCCGGAGGAGAGCCCGAGGGGAGGAGCCAGAGCGCATCCTCCCCGCAGCCGAGCCCCAGGCTGACGGTGAAAACGGGAGGAGGGGGGCTTCGCACGTCGGTGAGAAAAGAGCCCCAGCGAACGGTTCCCACCGCGGGGACCTTGGCAGCTGGAAAGAAGCCGCAGAGGAGCAAAGCCCATTTGGATATTAGGGTTAGCACGTTCTACACCCCAGACTCACACAGCTTCCCAGGTACAACCCGTCCGAGCCCGGGAACACACGGAGGAGGAAGTGACATTCGCTGAGGTCTGTTATATGCAAAGAGTTGTGCATAAGTTACCATCCAGGCCCCGGCTTCTTTTGCAAAGAAGCGGCAACTTCTCCTTACATTCAGGCAACTCAGGCTGCAGAGAGAGTGAAAAATGCAGTGCAGCTAGAGTTCCGATGTGTCTTAGCTTAAACTCATCTTGTTTCCACTCAGCTCGGTTTAATACATGAGTGGAAACAAATATATTTTTCTTTCTCTCACCCACCATATTAATATATAAGTGGGGTGTGTGTGTGTGTGTGTGTGTGTGTGTGTGTGTGTGTGTGTGTTTGGGGAGGAAGGAACTGGTTGGCTTAAATCCTTCAAAAATCTGAGAAATTTTTCGTAATAAAAAGGATGACACTGGTGCATACGAGACTATATTATATCGACTTAACTCATATAATTATCATTATAAATAAATGCATATTTAATATAAAAATTACAAAGGATGACAATAAAATGCAAAGGAGAAGAAAAATTTTTTCATGCCTTAAACAACTTGCAATTCAGAGTTATGGGTAAGCAGAAAAGCAAACGCCAAATAGTGCTTAAGCCTGATCACATCATCCTTGGGGCACTGCCAAAACTCCCTGTGAAATCAGTATTACTGCACTCCTTCTTTTCAATGCGTCATAATAAAATAAAATGTAGACCAGAGAGGTAAAAATGTCTTCCCAGGGTCGCACAGCTCGTGTGGAACTGTAAGCGCAAGTTACACTAGGGGACTGCAGTAATTCCAGAACAGAAGTGGGAAGACTCAAATTGTGTTTCTTAGTCTTTGCTCTAATTCATTTTCTTTTTTCTTTCTTTCTTTTTTTTTTTTGCCTTTTAGGACCACACCCACGGCATATGGAGGTTCCCAGGCTAGGGGTCTAATCGGAGATGTAGCCGTTGGCCTATGCCACAGCCACAGCCACAGCAATTCCAGATCCGAGCCGCGTCTGCGACCTACACCACAGCTCACGGCAACACCGGATCGGATCCTTAACCCACTGAGCGAGGCCAGGGATCGAACCCGCAACCTCATGGTTCCTAGTCGGGCTCGTTAACCACTGTGCCACGATGGGAACTCTAATTCATTTTTTGTCCACTTGTATAACTTTCAAACATTAACCTCAGAGGTCGGCTTTAAAAAAAGATCATCCGAAAAATGAAATTAAGTTTTAAAAAGACCACTCTACTATAGCAGCCTCTTCTTTGGGTGATTGGTAGGTGAAAGGCACGACAGAAAAACGTGGGGACGTTGTCTGCTGAGCTTTGAGTAAAGGCTCTATGTTTACATAGCTTTGTTGTTTTTTTTTTCATAACAGAGATGTGATTGGTTGTTTTGAGGATCAGCACACAGACATTTCAATTTGCACGCAATTCCTAACATACGTGCCAAAAATCTAAAAAATCGTCTAGCTGTGATTCTTTTCTGAATGTTTCTCCAGTAACTCTCCAGCTTAGAATGTGGAGGCAAATTTTCCTTAACAGGATATCAAGTACCAGCATCTTCAAATGTTGTTATGCGGTTATATCGTAAGTCCCACTGATCCACAACTTAATATCACATACACCACACACTCAAGTGTTCAATCGTTCACAGCACATTAACAAAATTACTAGGAAAACTGGACTGCCAGACCAAAGCCGTTACAGAGTATGAAAAACTCTGACCGGGAGAGCCAAGATCAAGGAGTGGTCTGCTTTGGGAAACAATTCTAGCAAAAACAACGTAGTAAGAGAAGTAATTTAAAGTGTTCAAGGCACTAAACGCACAACAGACTCCAAGTTGCACGCTTTGTATCATCGGATATAAAAACCACCCCAGCTATGGAGCGTTAAGCTGACACCCCAGACAATCAAAGCCTCCCACACTCAATATCCCGCTATTTTCTGGTTGTACCAAAAAATAAACAGACAAAGAATTTCACCTCTTAGAAAAAAAGCCTTTACACTTAAAAAATGGGATAAGGTGGAACTGCCTCCTTCTTAAAAAATGTTTCTAGAGCTACTAAAAAACTTGCAGTTACAAAACAGTTGATAAAAAATTATTCCTCTGGATTGTACAAGAGGGGAGACGGGGACCACTGACAGGACTGGGTGTGGGGTGTTAATCAGACCGGCTTCTCGGTCGCCTGCTTCATCCGAGGCTGGGCTCTCCCCTTTGCTGTTTTCTGCAGGTACATCTTGTCTCTTGGTTAGTCGCTTCCCCCTGTTTTCCCTTTGCTTCCCTTTTGTTTGCACTTTTTTGTCTGAAGATTTATCCTTTCCTGCCGCCCTTTGGGGCTTCGTTTCCACTCTTGCAGGAGCAGGCTTGGCTGACAGCCTCGCGGGTCTCCTCTGAGGCTCCTCCTTTGCCGCCTCTGGCGGAGCTGACCTTCCTGCGGGTGCCCGCTGCTGCTGCAAGCTGAGAGCCTTCTCGAAGCTGGGCTGTGGGCCGCTGCTGCTCCTCCTGCCCCGGGGCTGCTGGGCACGTTTCTGTGTCTTTCGATGCGCCCGTGTGACAGTGCCCATAGGTGAGCTGTAAGCCTGGGGAGAGTTCTGGATAATGTCCACCTTCAGTACTTACAGAATTTGCTCAACTTGCAAAAGAGGTTGCACCCGTTTCATATGCTACCTGTAAGGTTCTTCTCTCTTCAAATCCTGGCCAACACTTGATATTACCAGATTTTATAGTTTTTCCAATCTGAAGGTTGTAAAAAAAGAACGTCATGGTTTCCAATACCATTTCCTGGATTACTAAGGATTTTGAGTATCCCACTGCATCTTTTGTTTTCTGCTTTTTTTGGTTGCACCTGCGGCATGCAGAAGTTCCTGGACCAGGGACTGAACCCTCGCCACAATAGTAACCAGAGCCTCAGCAGTGACAGTGCCAGATCCTTAACTCACTGAACCACCAGGGAACTCCTCTTTTTTTTTTCTTGTAATTGAATACAGTTGGTTTACAATGTTGTGTCAGTTTCTGGTGTAAAACAAAGTGATTCAGATGTATACACACATATATACATATATATTCTTTTCCATTATGGTTTATTACAGCATATTCCATATGACTCCCTGTGCTGTAGAGTAGGATCTTGTTTATTTATGTTCTATGTGGTAGGTTATCTCTGCTAATGCCAAAGTCCTAATTTTTCCTTCCCCACCCTTTTTCTTCCTTTGGTAACCATAAGTTTGTTTTCTATATCTACGAGTCTTTCTATTTTGTAAATAAGTTCATTTGTGTCATATTTTAGATTCCACATATAAGTGATATCATATGGCATTTGTCCATTGAATCTTTTTTAAAAACTCAATTATAGGAGTTTCCAGAGCTGATGCTAATCATTTTTCAATCTGGTAAAACTTTCTACCCCTTAGTGACTTGCCCTTTACAGCCGTGAGGAGTCCTTTTCCAACAGAAATTCTCAGTTTTAACATGGTCAAAGTTATCACACTTTTCCTTTTTTCCACTTTATACTTTTTGTGCCTTTGTTTAGGTGAGCCATTCCAACTCCCAAGGTAGTATCTTATATTTTTTTGGGTTTATATAGTTTTGTCTTTTTACATTTAGGGCTTAAAACCATGCAGTATTGACTTCCATGCATAAGATGAGATAGAAACCCACTTTCAATGTGGAAAACCAATTGTCCAAGCACAGTTTATTAAATCATCCACTGTTTCACCAAAGACTGACAACAGATCTGCCACAGTTTTCATTCTGCAGCTGATCTGGGGCCCTCGACTATGGGCTCCTAGTCCAGTTCATTAACGGATGTTTTTAAGCTATGCTTACACCAATAAAGCATGATTTCAGTTGTTCTGTGGCTTTAAACTAGGGCCTGATATCACATAGGACAAGCCCCAACCCTTACTAGTTTCTGTTTCTAGTGCGTCTTGTCTGTTCCAGCTGGTTGCTCTTCCCTGTAAATGTAAGAATTATCCATCAAAAAATTATTGAAACTGCATTAAATCTAAAAATCAGATAGGGGAGAACTGACATCTTTGAAATATATAACATTTCTCTCCCTGAGGATGGTACTCCTTTTATTTAGGTCTTTTAAAATGTGTCTCAATGATATTTTATAATTTTTTTTCATAAAAAGCTCAGACAGTTTCCCCAAATTTAACCTTAGATAATTAACTATTATTGCTATTGTAAATGGAATCTTTCACAATTTATTTTATAAAATTACACATTTTAATAATGTGTATGTGGTGTTCCCATCGTGACTCAGAGGTAAGGAACTAGTAGCTATGACTAGTATCCATGAGGACGCAGGTTTGATCCCTGGCCTTGCTCAGTGGAATAAAGATCTGCGTTGCTGAGAGCTGCGGTGTAGGTTGCAAATGTGGCTCAGATCCCACGTGGCTGTGGCTGTGGTGTAGGCCTGCAGCTATAGCTGCCTAGCCTGGGATCCTCCATATGCTGCAGGTGCAGCCCTAAAAACAAATAAATAAATATAATCTCCTGTGACATCTCGTTATAAAACAAACACTTAGTAATGCCCACTCAGACCCAGAAGGAACAGCCCATCACAAGTCCTTTCCCCCTCTTTAAAATTAGGGGCTTAAAAGTAACCATTTTCCAGAAATTTATAATTACTCACTTGCTTTTGTGTCTTGCGATTTTTCCCTTAAAAAAAAAAAGACGGTTTTCTATCTTTTACAAGCTTTATGGATTTTATTACTTTTTGTAGCTTATTGTTACACTGGTCAAACTTCCAGTCCAAGCTTCAATAGAAATAGGAAAAAATGAGCAGCTTTTTCTATTGTTTAAAAGGAAAGGAGTTCCCATAGTGATTCAGTGGTTAACAAATACGTTTAGAAACCACGGGGTTGCGGGTTCGATCCTTGGCCTCACTCAGTGGGTTAAAGATCTGGTGTTTCTGTGAGCTGCGGTGTAGTTTGCATATGTGGCTTGGATCCTGCATTGCTGTGGCTGTGGTGTAGGCAGGCAGTTACAGCTCGAATTAGACCCTAAGCCTGGGAACTTCCATATGCCTCAGGTGCGGCCCTAGAAAAGGCAAATAAAATAAAATAAGATAATAAAATAATGAAAGGAAAGATTTCCATGTTTCACCATTAAGTACTTTTTTTTTTTTTTTGGCTTTTAGGGCTGCCCCCAAGGCATATGGAGGTTCCCAGCCCAGGGGTCAACTCAGAGCTGCAGCTGCTGGCCTACACCACAGTCACAGCCACACCAGATCTGAGCCACGCCTGCTACCTACACCACAGCTCACGGCAATGCCAGATCCTTAACCCACTGAGTGAGGCCAGGGATCGAACCTGCATCCTCATAGATCCTAGTTGGGTTCGTTAACCACTGAGCCATGAAAAGAACTTCAGTACACTGTTTATTTACAAACATTTTAAAAAATACACTACCAGATTTAAAAATTTCCTTTTTATTTGGAATTTGCTATATTTTCATTATGAGCAGAAATTGCTGGAATGAAAAAAATAGAGTTCGGTTTGTTAATATTTTGTTTTAAAATTTTGCAACTACATTCCTGAGTGAGATCAGCCTGTTTTTTCCTTCTAGGTTATGCAGGCATTACAAAAACAAAGGGGAGATATACCCTCTTTTTCCATTTCTGGGAGAATTTACTTAGAAAAGAGGACTATTTTTTTCCTAAAAATTTGTTTGAAATTCACCAGTGAAACCATATGGGCCTGGAGTTTTCTTACTGTCTTTGTGGGAAGGTTTTTAAATTACAGATTCAATTCATTTAATAATTGTAGGACTATCTGGATTTTCTATTTCTTCTTACTAAAATAACTTTCTTAGGATTTGTCCACTGTTTCTATTGAAATGTCGTCTGGGTTTCGAATTGCTGTTCCTTTGTGAGTGACTTGTCTTTTCTCTCTGGCTTCTTTAAAGGATTTCGCCTTACATCTGGTGTTTTGTTTTTCTGTTTTTGTTTTGTTTTGTTTTGTGGTTCTGTGGGATCCCGAACCTGGCATGGGTGTCTTTCAACAGTTCTGGAATCTGAGAGTTTTTTCTTCAAATATTGCTTCTTCTTCATTCTTTTGATTCCTCTTCCTGGAACTCTGTTTAAACGTATGTTGGACTTTCTTACTCTACCCTCTGTGTCTCTTTATTTCTTTGTTATATATTCCATCACTTTGTTTCTCTGTGCTATATTCTGGATAATTTCCATTGATCTATATAGTTCACTAATTCTGTCTTCACATTTGCCTAATCTACCCTTTAATCCACTTGTTAAATACTTTCAATTATATTTTCCACTTCTGTCAAACGAGTTTCATCCATTTTCATAGTCAACTCTTTACTGAGTACTTTAAAATGCCTTTGTAAAATTTATTTGACCATATTAATCATACTTATTGTATTTCTATATCTGATAACTTCATTATCTTGATTTTTTGTGAAAGTAATTCTGCTGACTCTTATTTCTACTGGTTCTCATTCATGGTTCTGGGTTTCTGCATGATTTCTAACAAATATATTATCATATACTTGCTGGGGCCATCACTGTTTTCATAACTTTGAATTAAAGAGACAGAAATCTGCCATTTAATTGTTTCTTTGGAAGTCTCAACAGTTCTTCAGCCTTTTCCTCTAAATAGGATACTGCAGTCTCATTCTTAATCCACGTAGTTAGTCCAATATCGACCTGCTGTTTTAGCCTCCTAGAATGAAAAAAAAGGGGTGGAAAACTGTATATATCAACTCCGAAGGCAAAGTGCCACAGAGATGTGCCACCCACCACCTCTGTTATAACAAATCCTTGGTCCTTCGTTGTCATTCACCAAAGAGCTAGGAAAGGGCTCATGTCCCCTCACCCTCCTCCTGACATTATCTTGGGAATTTTGCTCTCTCAGGCTGATGACCCATCTCATTCAGCAGCCCTGAATCTCAGTGACCTTCACACCTGCCCCACCAAGGGCAGGAGCTCCCTCTTTTTGCCTCGGGCATTGCCCAGAGCTGCTCTGACTCAAACCTTGAGCTCAGGTCCCTGCCCTGCTCTGACCACAATCTTTCATGCTCTGGCATGTGCTGCTCTTACTCCCACTCTGACTTGTTCTTTTTTAGGGCCACACCCGCAGGGTGTGGAAGTTCCCAGGCTAGGGGCTGAATCGGAGCTACGGCTGCCAGCCTATATCACAGCAACAGCAATGCAGGGTCTGAGCCATGTCTGCAGCTCGCAGCAACACCTGACCCTTAACCCACTGAGTGAGGCCAGGGATCAAACCCACATCCTCATAGATACTAGTCGGGTTCTTAACCCACTGAGCCACAATGGGAACTCCTCTGACTTGATCTTTGATCTCCTGGGAGCTGCATCTTCTAACTCTCTGGGCAGAGAAAAGACAGGAGCCAACCACAACACGGTGCATCTGAATGGCTTGTTCCAGGGTCAGGGGTGCTGTGGTCCCTGGAGCTGTGGTCATTCCTGGAGAAGCAGGTTCACCCCTTGTGTGCTCTGGAAGGTTAATTCTAAAGGAAAGAAACAGATCCTTCTCTTAAAGATCGTATTCACTAACAATGAATCTTCTGAAAAAGAAATCAATCTCATTTACAATAACATCACAAACAATTAATTACCTGGGGATAAATTTAATCAAGAAGGTGAAAGATGTCTACTCTGAGAGCCCTAAGACTTTGGTGAAAGAAAACAAAGAACACACAAATAAATGGTAAGTAGTCCATATTCATGAACTGAAAGACTTAATATTTTAAAATGTTAATATGTCCACAGACCCAACACGATCCCTCAAGAGTCCAATGGCATTTGATTTGCAGAAATAGAAAAACACTCCTAAAATTTATGTGGAACCACCTAGGACCCTGAATAGCCAAAGAGATTCTGAGAAAGGAGAATGAAACAGGAGGCATACCACTAGCTGGCTTCAAGCTATTCTATAAAGCTATAGTGATGAGAACAGCATAGTACTGGCGTTAAAAACAGACAAACAGGAGTTCTCCTGTGGCACAGCATGGTAAGAATCCAGCATTGTTAGCGCAGTGGCACTAGTTCAGTCCCTGGTCAGGGAATTTCCATACGCCGTGGGTGTGACCAAAACAAACAAACAAACAAAAAATTGGCCAGATAGACCAGTGGAACAGAACTAATGTCCAGAAATAAACCTAAGCATCAGAGTCAACTAATAATTGACAATGGAGCCTAGAATACTCAGTGGGGAGTTCCCACCATGGCTCGGCAGAAACAAATCCAACTAGTATTCGTGAGGATGTGGGTTTGATCCTTTGCCTTACTCAGTGGGTCGGGGATCCATCGCAGGCCAGCAGCTGTAGCTCCAATTCGACCCCTAGCCTGGAAACCTCCATATGCATGCAGGTGCCCAGAAGAACAGCACCCGTGACTTTTTTGAAAGGAGGATGGCAGGGTCGACCTGGACTGAGAGGAACTTCCGACTAATTGGGGGTGGGGGTGGGGGTGGTGGTGAGGGGGCGCTTTCTCAGGTGCCCCCGGATCCCTGGCTTTCCTGACTTCTCCGCAAACCACCTGCCTCCGAGCTACGCTGCACCTTCATAGTAAGAAGGCGTGGCTCTTGTTCTTGAAAGCGCAAGGTGCCTTAATTTCAATAAGAACTCGGTTCAGTTTCACCTGAAAAGACAGGGGGGTTGACCAGACAGCCAGGTAGTAAGAGACTGAATCCCGGTGACTGGTCTTGAAAGCTTTACCACGCCTGCCCCGTCAAACGAATCTAATGCTGGAGACCTCTGTCTCGCAGGTGCCGTCGGACACAGGCAGCAACCAGGCCGCAATCGGCTTCTCCTAGTTGGAGGCCAGCTCACCAAAGGGGCTTCACTGGGCTGCCCAAGCCCCCTCTCCCGTTACGTCTGAGGTTGTTGGGAATGGATGTACGTGGGGGACGGGACGTGCCCTTCACACACTGGATGCCCATCGCCACTGTCCCCTGAATGCGTGCGGATTCCCTCGTGCAAAGGACTGCCTGGTCGCGGAGCTGGGACCACGAGCCAGGTGTTACGGCAACACTTCAACTGCGTGGCCGAACAGTCCTCAGAACAGCCCTGGATATGCGTTCCAGCATCGCGGCACAAACCGGGACACCAAGGCCGAACCTCACTGAGGTCACTAGATGGAAAGGGGCGGGCGGGCGGAGCCAGGCACGTCCTGCCCGCCTTCAGCGCCATCCCGCCTCCGAGTGAGAAGGCGAGAGGCGGGCAGCACAGATTTTAGAGACGGAAAACTGAGCCAAAAGGAGCCCAATTAGTCACTCATTCCGGAAAAATCGATGGATCTCCTCTGTGTGCCAGTTACTGTTCCAGAAGCAGGAGACCCTGCGGTGACCATGACACCAAACGGCGGCCCCCTCTCTGGGTTTCCAATGCGGGGGGCAGAGAGGAAGGGATGGAGGACAAGCCAGGGACCCTCCACGGGACGGGCCGAGGACAAGGCCAAGATGGGAAAGACGAGGCGGGGGGCACAGTGTGGTCCCCGCCCTCCCCCTCGCGGATGCCGCCGGATTCCGGAAAAGTGACACTTGGGTTGAGACCTAAGTCAAAGCCACCACAGTCCTAGAATTTCTCAGTTCCCTTTTTTCCCCTCCCATGCCTGCACTCCCCCCAAAACAGTAGGGGGTTTGTCTGTTTTTTTCTGGCTTCTTTCTAGATTTACTCACGTGCCCCCCGGGGCTGTGTGGTGACTTCCTGGCTTCTGATCGGAAGCTTTCTGCCTTCTGGCCGGGCTGTCACATCTCAGGAAGCTGAGGGGAGGCAGGGCTCTGGGCCGGGGACCCAGACCTGCCGGCCGGGGGTCCCCTGTCCTCTCCCGGGGCCGCGCTCCATGCTGCCTGTGTCCGCGGGGGAACACGTGGTCCAGCTGTCAGGAGCAAACGTTATGTTTTGCTTGTTAAACTTGTTTTCATTACATTCAAAGTGCAAGAAATAATTTTTAAAACAATTATTAAAGTTGGACTAGCAATGATCACTAAAATGTGTATTTATGCATTCATATTTTAAAATCTTCATTATAAATTATTTGCTATCTTAGAAGACAGAACCTTATTGCTAAGAAATACTACTGAAGTCCCCGGTTCAGATTCACCTCCTCCGGGACCACCCCCCCAAGGGGCAGTTTTGGTGGGCTCTTCAAGTCAATGAAGGAAAGTGGCAGAAAACTCAGGCCACAGAAAGGTAGGTGCTGTTTGCTTTCTTTTTGTTTTTTTTGTTTTCACTTTCTTTTCTTTTTTTTTTCTTTTTCGGGCCACACCTGCAGTATATGGAAGTTCCCAGGCTAGGCATCAAATCTGAGCTGTAGCTGCCGGCCTACACCACAGCCGCAACAATGAGGGATCCGAGCCACGTCTGCAACATACACCACAGCTCACCGGAACACCAGATCCTTAACCCACTGGGCGAGGCCAGGGATGGAGCCTGCATCCTCGTGGATACTAGTCAGGTTCATTACCGCTCAGCCACAGCGGGAACTCCAATTTCTTTTTATTTTTAAATCAGGCTCCAGATTCGATTTCTACGTCTCTAAAACTAAAACGAAGGTCTTTGTCCTTCGGTCACACCCAGAATGGAAACAGCTCAGTACCGGTGGACCGCCCTCCATCCTTAGTTGTAAATGGTGGCCACTGCTTCCAGGAAGCCCTCCGGCCTGCATCAGAACTTCCACTGCAGTCTGCTGACGCGCAGCAGGGACGGCACTGGGCCGGGCTGGCCCCTGCCCACACCGCCCGGCCCAGATCTTAGACAGAGCCTCACTGTGCGGCTTCCAGACCGTGACAGCACTGACCAGCCCTGCGGTTCTGCCCTCTGGGTCCGCGTCTGCAAACTGGCCGCTCCTCTCCAGCAGTCTGGTCAGGATAGCACCAAACAGAGAAAAGCAAACACAGAAGCAAGCTGTCAGGCCCGGCACGCCTTGAACACACAGGGCTGCAATATTTAGAAGGCTGCAATATTTTTTCTCGCTGGAAGCCCTTGGCCCGTATTCATCTTGAGAAAAAAGCAACAGTCAACCATGCGGGGAGAGCATTTCCCGGCCCGCACAGGCTGCCTTCCCGCGTGGACCAGCTGTACGGATTCTGTGTGAAGCCTGTTGAATCCATCCATTATTATAGCCCACGAAACTATATTTTCACTTTACTCCTGCAGAGTACCCTAATAAAAGGTGGCATAAACTGATCCTAAACCTGGAAAGTTGGGGCCCGAAGGGACACGTCCCGATGGGGGGGCGAGGCCTCTGTCCCCAGGCTGCCGAGGACCCGAGCACACTCGCCAGCCTGTGAGCTGTTTTCTGACCTGCAGCACGAAAGGAGGGCACCGCTCGCTCACAGGGCCCTGAGGGGGGACAAGGGGACACACACGCGCAGGGGGCACCGCCTGGCCAGCTGCCACCTCTTCCTCAATGCGAACAACGGAGGCAACATTTGTCACCGCACTGGACCCGCCCTCTGTCTCCTGCAGTCCGGGTTGCCGGGAAGCCGGGGACCAAGGCCAGGGGGCCACCACCTCATGGCGAATTCCCTGTAGGAGGCCAGGACTGCAGTTAACCTTGGGGCCAAGTACGAACCCCACAGGGCCCGTGACAAGGACGTCTCCATCCTCATCGGCACCTGCAGGCCCCCCCAACGCTCTCGCTTGGTCCTCGCGGCGGCTCTGAGAACACAGCATAGTGGCTGCTGTCTGTGATGGATTCTTGAGAACACAGACTCCAGAGCCACTGAAAGAACCACCCGGTGTCACCTGCTCCCCGCGGCGGTCCCAGGCTAGGCCCCTGGGGCTTCGCCCTGCTTCTCCTGGTGAGGCCAGGACTGCTGGAGCAAAGCACAGGGTGACCCCTGCCCCGTGGGTGAGCTCCCGGGGGCGGGCGCACAGCAAGACTGGGGACCCCAGGGGCGGAGGGCGAGGGGGCCGACCTGGGCATGGGTGCCCCTCACCCTGGGCCGAGGCAGGTGCCCAAGAGCCCTGCGCACCGCTGTCTCTGCACACACAATACAGCAAACACCCAGGCAGAAGCAAACACAGCCTTTTATCCCTCCTGGGGAACAGCTGTTTGACAAACTGCTTTTCCTGGGAAAGCACTCAGGCCTGTGGAGGACACAGAATAATCAGAAGACGGATGAGGAGCTGCCTTTGAGGGCCACACAGAGCCCAAACAGCCCGAGAACAGGGCAGTTTCAGCCGCGGCTTAGGCAGGAGCACGTGAGTGGGGGAGCCACATCCGGGAAGGCTTCCTGGAGGGGGTGACGGGTTTGCGGACCAGAAGTGGGGGGAAAGGGCTGACCAGCCTAGTCTCAGAGGAGGGAACTCACTTGCCGGTCAAAGGGGAGTGGGGTGGGGAAGGAAGCTAGGAGTGTCTGAGTTGGAAGGGTCGTGGCTGCTGTGTGCACAGGCCCGCTGGGAGCGCACTGCAAAGCCCGGAGCGGTTTCTCCCTGTTGCTGAGCCTGGTCCGCGGGTCTCTGAACCGCACAGCAGAGCAGGGCGGCTGCAGGGCGGCAGAGTCACCGCTATGACAGTTCCCCAACCTGGTGCCCAGGCCAGGGCAGGGCCTCAGGCTCCCGCGGCCTCCGGGCTTTTCCGGGCACCTTTGGGGGGCTGCTCCGTGTGGATGTCCTCAAACGTGTGGCCCCATGTGGCCCCAGAGCTTCCCGCCCACGTCATTTTTATTCACTAGAAAAGCAGATCGGGTGCCTCCTAAGAGCACACAGTAAACGTCACGAGGCGCGCCCAGGACCTGGGGCCCCAGCCGCCAGAGGCTGGCGTCACCTGCGGACCTGCCCCTGGGCCCCCACGCCCTCCCTTGGGCGCAGGAAACGGGTCCGTGGGCAGAAGAGGGGACCTGACCATGGCGTTTCAGTCGCTCCCTGTTGTGTTTCCATCACTACTTGGGTTGGTTTAATCCAAACAAAGGGAATATTTTGAAGACTTTCAGCCGGATCCCCGCGGACAGGACAGCCTGCTCCCGGGCTGAGCTGTCACACGCGGGACCAGGGGCTGACGTGGGGCAGTTTTGGACAGGAGCTGCCTTGGCGTTTCCGAGGCCAGACCACACTTTTCCCATAGTTGCCATTTCCCCAACTATTCGACCTGATTAAAGGAAGGTAGAAAATGACTTACGCCCCTAAATTGCAGCCACAAAGGTTGGGTTTCTCTTTTCAATCAAAACAGCACCGCTGCCTGATTCAAATGCTAATAGCAGGGGACTGAATTGGCCACTAAAAGAAGGAGACGCTTTCCCAGCAAATGACCAGAAAGTCGCTCCTTGGCCCAAGAATCTGCAAGTTTCTTCCAGTTGGACGGACGATGTTAAAATGCTGCCTGGGAAACATCCCGGGGCGGGGGGGTGTCTGGTACAGCCACTCGGGGTGCTGGGGTCTGGAGAAAACAAGAGGGCACCGCTTTGAACTGAGCCCCCAGCAAGCGTGGCCCCTTCAGAAACACCCCTTCTCCCCTGTTACGTGTCCAGGCAGAGGTGAACAGATCTGGTGCAACACTGATATTCTTGGTTGGAAAAGGCTGAAGTTTTTTTTCTTTTGTTTTTCTTTTTAGGGCCCAACCTGGTACATGGAGGTTCCCGGGCTAGGGGTCACACCGGCCTACAACACAGCCACAGCAACACGGCATCTGAGCTGTGTCTGCAAACTACACCACAGCTCACGGCAATGCCGGGACCTTAGGCCACTTGAGTGAGGCCAGGGATGGAACCCACATCCTCATGGCTGCTAGTTGGGTTCTTAGCTTAACCTGCTGAGCCACAACGGGAACTGCAGAAAAGGCCAAATTTTGACAGTTAGCTGCCATCACTTTTTTTTTTTTTTTTTTGGCAGAATTTCCCAGGCCAGGAGTTCCCTTCGTGGTTCAGTGGTTAATGAATCCTACTAGGAAACATGTTGTGGGTTTGATCCCTGGCCTTGCTCAGTGGGTTAAGGATCTGGCATTGCCGTGAGCTGTGGTGAAGGTTGCAGACGCGGCTCGGATCCCGCGTTGCTGTGGCTGTGGTGAAGGCCGGCAGCTACAGCTCCTGTTAGACCCCTAGCCTGGGAACCTCCATATGCCGCGGGTGTGGCTCTAGATAAGGCAAAAAGACAAGAAAACAAAAACAAAAACAAAAACACAGAATTTCCCAGGCTAGGAATGGAACCCATGCCACGACAGTGATCCAAGCCACAGAAGTAACAATGCTGGGTCTTTAGCCTGCTAAGCCACCAGGGAACTCCCAGCTACCATCATGTTAATTCATCCTGATTCTGAGGTGGCCTTGCTTCCACTGGCTTTTAAAGAAAAAAAGTAAAATCTCGTTCCGCAGCCAAGTCCCCCCAGGTCCCGCCACCAGCACCCCACATCCCAGTACCCTGCTTGCCCGGGCGGGGCTGAAGACCGCCAGGCTAGGAGCCACGATCCAAGTTCAGGTCCTTCCACTCAGGTGGAGCCTGGGACCGAGTTCTGCATTTATGCACCTGGCACCCTCTGTCCTCAGGAGCGGCCTTGGGGACGAGGGAGGCGGCACCTCCTCCCTTCACAGGCCGATGTGCGGGCAGCTACCCTGACGCTGGCAGCCACCCTTCCAGCCTGGGTGCCCTTCTGAACTGCCCCTCCCGCAACATCAGAGGACGCAGCAGGTGCGGGCGCCAGCCGGGGCCGGGTTAGGGCCCCGCAGCAGGTGCGGCATCAGGGCAGTGACAAGAGGGCTTGGAAGCTCCCTCCTAAGTCTCTGTGCCCCCCTCCGCCCTTTGTTGCACGTTGTGTCTCTTCAACATCTGGTTTGTGTTTGGTGCCTTACCTACCGCCGTGCAGCGGTGCACCAGCAGACCTGGCACCCACCCTGTGCCGGGCGTAGGCACCGTGCCCCCCCCAGCGACACGCTCGAGCTCCCGGCATGAGGGTGACCTGGCCGTATGGCTCAGGAACATGCAACACTGGGGACAACGCTGATTTTACGTCTGTATGAATAAGACACGTTAACACGTCGCGGTCCCAAGAGAACGGTGACCTCACGTCCGGGACGACCAGCCCCCGCCCTCCCCTCTCCCCCTACGGTCCCGATGACATCACGGACGGGGCTGCGCTCTTGTCCTTTGTAGATTCGCACATGCTGATCACGTTCTTACTGACCAGACTGCACGACGCGTCTCTGACTGGGAAGGGGTGCTGCTGCCGCACTGTGGGGCGACAGCGCTCACGGAAACTGTGAGACACCGTGACTGTGACCGCGGGCCACATTGAAATCAGGCGTCCACGTACATTTCAGAAAGGCCTTACCTCCTGGAGAATTCCATGTTAGCAACAGAAGCAGCGTGCATCTGCTGCAAGCGACTAAGATACATTTTACTTCGAGAATCCCTCTCGGCTGATTTACGGGTCACCTTGTTCTGAAAGAAATGTTTAGTCATTTATTTATTTGGTCTTTCTTTTTTTATGGCCACACCCACAGCACATGGAAGGTCCCAGGCCAGGGACCGAATCAGAGCCAAGGCTAAGACCTACATAGCAGCTATGGCGATGGGGGGTCCTCTAACCCACTGCACCAGGCTGGGGATGGAACCCTCACCTCCACAGCGACCTGAGCCACTACGGTCAGGTTCTTAATCTGACCATGGCAGGAACTCCAAGTACTGCTCCTTGTGTCTAGTGTGTCTAGCACTTATTCTCCGTCGTTTACACTTATTATGCTTTCGGATGCATGTCAAAATATTCTAGGTTTGCTATAAATATTTTAATTTCCCTGCCTTGGGCTTCCAGTGTAAATTAGTGGACAAGATAACGCTAATGAAGAAGGATGGCAAAAACATCTGATGGAGAGCCAGACTGCCAGGCTAAGACTGGTTAAAAAAAAAGGTATTATTTAGCATGGCTCATTAAGGGTAATACCAAGCGTGGTATTTGAGACAATACTTTAAAATTCCAAAAATAATGATATAAATTATGTCACTTGAAATGTAGAAGACAGGAAGAAATTATCTTTTTTATAAAAACCGTAGGAGTTCCCTCGTGGCCCAGCCGTTAAGGATCCACCACTATCTCTGCTATGACTCAATGGGTTAAGGACCCGCCATAAGTCTCCGTGCGGATCTGAGTTCCATCCCTGGCCTCGCTCAGTGAGTTAAGGATCCGACGCTGCCGTGAGCCGCCAGCTGCAGCTCCAATTAGACACCTAGCCCAGAACACCCCATATGCTACAGGTACAGCCGTAAAAAGAAAAAAGAAAAATAAAAAAATCCCACCCGAAAACCCAATTGAATCCCAGCTGATAGGATATCAGGTTAGAGAAATGAAACCAGATGCAAGCAAGCAGGGCCTGGAAGGCGGAGAGACGGAAGGACTAAGAAAACCATGGCACAGTTTTCGATGCCCCGAGCCTTGGTGCGGACACTTCATAAATAACCCGGACTCATTTTGTCGGTGCTCCAGGAAGGATCGCCGAGGTCATGACCCGCCCTTTGACTTCATGTCCCCGGATGGAGTCAGCAGCGGTGGTCGCGGGCCGGATCGTTGATTCAGGATTTCCCGTGTTTGTCTAATCATCAGAATCAGGAGTTTTCAAAGAAGCTTGATAACAATACAGATTTCTGGGTCCTAACACAGACCAACGCAATCTGAAGTCAGAGTCTTTGGAGAAAGGCCTGGAACTACATGTTTTACCAGGTGCACCGGGGGCCACCGGGACCCAGCACATCTGGGAAACACCTGCTCGGCTAAGGACGGCTCAGGAAGAGAAACGGAATTAGGGAAACAGGTCAGTCTTTCAGACAGGCCCAGAACATCTATCCAGAGAAAACCATGACTCAAAAAGATACATGTATTCCAATGTTCGTTGCAGCACTCTATACAACAGCCAAGACATGAAAACAACCTAAATGTCCATCAACAGAGGAGTGGATAAAGAAGATGTGGTACATATACACAGTGGAATATTACTCGGCCATTAAAAGGAAAGAAATAACGGCACTTGCAGCAACATGAATGGACCTAGAAATTATCATGCTAAGTGAAGTCAGTCAATGAGACACCAACATCAAATGCTATCACTTACATATGGAATCTAAAAAAAGACACAATGAACTTCTTTGCAGAACAGATACTGACTCACAGACTTTGAAAAACTTATAGTTTCCAAAGGAGACAGGTTGGGGGGTGGGGGATGGGGTGGGAGTTTGGAATGGAAATGCTGTAAAACTGGGTTGTGATGATCATTGTACAACTATAAATGTAATAAAATTCGAGCAATTTAAAAAATTAAAAAATAATGAAATTTTTTAAAAAATTTGCCTAAAGAATCAGATTTAAAATCATTTTATTAGCTATAGGACAAACTTTGCTTAGTGCTTCAAAGCCCTTAGTAGGTGTGTGCGTGTTTCCAATTTAGTTGTCCCACTGGGCTGGTGCTGGGTCCTGGCCCCCAGATTTCTAGGCATGTACGTTCGTGGAATTTTACACTCAGAGAGAGTAGCTAAAAAGACCCTCATTTGACAGATCAGAGACGTACCAGTGTGCCTTTCTAGTTTGCATGAGTGTATATTACAAGTGTGGGTCTTCGACCCTTTTCTGAATTTGGGAGAATTCTGGAGTCTACCCCCTTAACTTACAGCCTGTAAATGCCTTTTTTTTTTTTTTTGCCTTTTGTCATTTTAGGGCCACACCCGCGGCATGTGGAGGTTCCCAGGCTAGGGGCTGAATTGGAGCTGTAGCTGCTGCCTTCGCCATAGCCACAGCAATGCAGGATCCGAGCGCGTCTGCAACCTACACCACAGCTCATGACAACGCTGGATCCTTAACCCGCTGAGCAAGGCCAGGGATCAAACCTGCAACCTCATGGTTCTTAGTCAGATTCGTTAACCACAGTGCCACGAGGAGAACTCCTACAGCCTGTAAATGAATTAAACAGAGTCCAACTCTAGCTTTCATAATCCAGGACAGTAAGCCTTTGGAGGAAATTTTATTCATTGTATTCCAGAAGTTTCAATAATTCACATGTACCCTAAGAAGCTCAAATATGGCTCAGGTTATCCTAACGTGACCTTGACATTCTTCCGGCAATTGCACCAATATATCTGGCTTCGAGGCTGGTGCACCCGATCAGTAAAGATAACCCCTGTGGGATACATACGAGATGGGAACCTTTGCTCGGCCCTCAGCCAGGCTTTGTCACTAATCTCGTGACAGAGAAAAGCATTTGTCTGTGATCTTTGTTTTCTTCTCTGCTATTGGTTCTTCTTCTTTTTTATTGTATTTTTGCCTTTATGTAGAGCCGCACCCGTGGCATATGGAGGTTCCCAGGCTAGGGGTCTAACAGGAGCTGTAGCCGCCAGTCTTCGCCACAGCCACAGCAACGCGGGATCCGAGCCGCGTCTGCAAACTACACCACAGCTCATGGCAACGCCGGATCCTTAACCCACTGAGAAAGGCCAGGGATCGAACCCGCAACCTCATGGTTCTTAGTCGGATTCGTTAACCACTGAGCCACGAAGGGAACTCCAGCTATTGGTTCTTCTAAATCACACTTGGAACCCCAAACACAAGGGACTCCTCTCCAGCTGAAACAGCTGAGTCCACGTGGAGCCGAGTGGAAAGGAAGAGAAAGGTACCAAAAGGCCCAGCAGAGAGATGGCCCACGCACACGCGCACAGCTCACCTTCTCCAGGCCTCGGGCTCGAGTGTCTGCTGTTCCTCGATGTTCACGCTTTTCCCTCCACTCCGTAAGCCGAGAAAGGAGGCCCTGAGAGGGAAAGGTGAGACATCTTTTTACAAATATCCTTCATGGCCACAATTTATGGGTGTTGTCAGCCGAGCTTAGTTGCTCCATCTTCCACCACAATTTACAAAGCGGGAAGCCTGCCTCGCTGACTTGTACCTGGAAAAGAGCAAGGTCCGCTGTAATTTGAGGTTAGGATTCCTAAGGCAGCTCAGTGTGACCGAGACCTAGATTTCAGTGATTCTTTTTATCCTCAGTTTCAAAATGTGCACCTGTTCCCCTTCATTACTTAGGCTCTCTGGTTTGATGGTGCTGGGACTTATCCTAACGGGTTACGACAGCCTGGAGCCTTATGAAGGATGCAAGCATTGTATTTGGTTTCTCATGTTCTGGCTAAGTATGAATGTAAGGTATCAGACGTGTAACAATATTATTTCCTCATTTGTTGCTGATTTTACAAGCATTCTGAGCACCAGGCTTAGGCTCTTCACAGACCGGTGTCACTGTGGGGTCAACACCAGCCTGAGTGCAAAGAACTCAGATGTAGAAAACCTCCTGGATCATGGCACGCCCAGTGAAACTCTGGTTGGTTTTGATGCTCCCGGGCCCATCCAGGACTCGGGACCAAGGGCAGTGTGTCAGGGCCCGCTCAATCCCTGCCATTTCAAACTGGCCCAACACTGAGAACAACCACTAAAGAAACTGAAAAGAATGGTATGATCGAAAATACTATAAGTAAATAAAAGTAGTATTCTAAAATATCCTGAGGTAATCCACAGGAAAGCAAGAAAAGAGAAACATAGAGAAGAAACAAAACAAATAATAAAATGGCAGATGTAAACCCTGAGTTTCAATAATAACTCTACATATAAAAAGTCTAAATACACCAATTAGACAGAATAGATAGAAACACATAACCCAACCGTATGCTGTCTTCACAAAATTCGCTTCAAACTTAAGTACCTAAGTAGCTTGAAAGTAAAAGGATAAAAAAGATATATTATGCAAAACTGAAAAAGGAATGACTATACAATATTAGATAAAGTAGAATTCAGGGCAAAAAAATCACTAGGGACAAAGAGAAAACCTAATGAGTAAAGAATCAATTATTCAACAAGATATAGCAATCCTAAATACAGATGCACCAAAAAACAGAGCTTCAAAATACATGAAGAAGGAGTTCCTGTTGTGGCTCAGCAGGTTAAGAACCTGAGTAGTATCCCTGAGGATGCAGGTTCAATCCCTGCCCTCTCTCAGTGGATTGAGGATCCAGTGCTGCTGTGAGCTGTGGTATAGGTCACAGACAGGGGCTCAGACCTGGTGCTGCTGTGGCTGTGGTGTATGTCGCAGCTGCATCTCTGGTCTGCCCCTTAGCCTGGGAACCTCCATATGCTGCAGGTGTGGCCCTAAAAAGACAAAAAAAAAAGGAGTTCCCGTCATGGCTCAGTGGCTAACGAATCCGATTAGGAACCATGAGGTTGCGGGTTCGATCCCTGGCCTTTCTCAGTGGGTTAAGGATCCGGCGTTGCCGTGAGCTGTGGTGAAGGTTGCAGACGCGGCTCGGATCCCGCGTTGCTGTGGCTGTGGCAAAGGCCGGCGGCTACAGGTCCTGTTAGACCCCTAGCCTGGGAACCTCCATATGCCGCGGGTGCGGCTCTAGATAAGGCAAAAAGACAAAAAAAGTAAATAAATTTTTTTAAAAAAAGACAAAAAAAGTGAAATGGGAGAGCTTTACCTTAAAGGATCTGGTTTTTCTTTTTCGTTCTCTGCAAGGAAACGATCTAGCGGTCATTTGTTACGACGGAAAAGGTCAGCACACCGGGAGCGCTTGCTCTGCACAGAAGCAGGTGTGTATTTCATCAGAACTTGAAGACCTCCAAGTGCTCCAGGAAGGGCCCAGTAGCCTCTGTCAGGTGCCAGACGGCCTCGGCCAGGCCCATGTCTGGACACACGCCATCATAACAAGCGTGACACCCCCGTGCTTCATTTTTATCAAGGTTACCGTGTTAACGATATCCCGCATAGCTGTGCCCATTTCCGGATCCCATTCATTTTGCCTCGAAACGCTGCAGCGGATTTCCTTCACATCCTACGCGGGGGAGTAAATGGCCTCGCGCCAGAACGAACCGTCATCTCTAATTCCTGCCAAAGCTGTCACCACATCAGCTATTGCATTTTCGCTGGTTTTTCATCCTTTTTCAATTATTTACCCTTGAGGATATATCTTTAGTGCGTACACCCATAGGTGACATTCAGAATGTTTAAAAAACCGTCTTGCCCAGACGCCGAATAGTCCGACCGGAAGCCGGCTGTCCCTGGGGTTCAGCTGCTGGATTCTGGCCTGGGCTGGGGACCTAGGAAAGATTTCTTAGGGGCCGTGGCTGTTCCCCAACCTGCATTAAAGTAGGTTGAGCTGGTGAGAACTCCAGTAGCCGTACCCACGAATTCAGACTGACCGTTCGTGGCACTGGGTAGCCTCGGGGTATTTCACTTACCAGCAGAAATTCTTTTTGCTGAAGAATTCCCAGGCCCCACTTTTGTCCCCCAAACCGTATAAACTCCAGGCCCCACAATTCCCGGTCTGGTCCTGGCGCTGTGTGACCCGCTTACACGTGGGACTGTGCGTTCGGGCTCGACCTGTCTATTCAATGAGTTTGCATTTAATTCTTTTTATTTGTAGAAAAAACAATATGGCTAGAATTTTTCTCATCCCCCTAAATGGGTACCTTTGAGCAGCCTGTTTTAGAGAACGCTGACCCCCAGGTTTCCAGTTCAGGATTATGCTTCTGCTTGCAGGGAGCGAGCCCTTACCTAAAAGGGCGCCCGCAGGGGAGGTGACCAGCCCTCCCCGGGCCAGCAGACGATGCGACGCAGCAAAGTCCCCGCCTGTGACGTGCCAGCGAGCTGCGATTTATTCTGCTTATTGCGTGTTTCATGAACCCGCCGTATTGAGAGGAGAGGTGAAAGGAATTAGGGGTTTGCAAGCAGCAAAAAGCGGGCTGAGGGGGCTGCTCGGGGGGTCTGCGGGGAGAAAGGGAAGGGGGCAAACGGGAGAGAGCGGGGCTTTGGGTGGTCTTTGAAGGAAACACTTTGAACAGGTGAGGAAGCAAAAAGAAAAGTGCCGGGAAAACCCTTAAATCCTGGAATGCAACCGCCAGAGTCAGAGGGTGGGGGAAGCCCACGGCCGACAAAGGCGAGAGAAGAGGGGGGCTCTGAACGCCCCTCCAGGGGTCCGGCTCTGCCCAGCCAGCAGCCGGCGGCACTGGGAGCTGCCCAGTGGGCTCCCTCGGGGCAGGCGGGTCTGCTGCTGCGTGTGGAAGGGGCGCGGGAGGTGGGCTATGCTTCCAGCAAGGCCCCCCACCCCTGCCAGGGCCCGGCGCGCCCCCAAAGCGGAGGGAGACCCGCCCCGCCCCCGCGGCACCCGGCGCTTTGCAGAAGGGTTTGCAGACCCTGCAAATTATAAGCCCAGCGCCCCCACGTCTTCTGTCAACTGTTGACTCCAGTGAATCAGTGAATCGCTTAAACTTTTTCCCCTTGTTTTTGGCGTCCTCCTAAGGGGTACAGCGGGGGTAAATATGGCCAGAGCCCGGGCCCTTTCAAGTTGGTGTCCTTAATCAGGCCCAGCAGATAAACGGGCGGGGGCGGCAGTCCCGCCGGGCTTCCTGTTGTTGCAGCATTAACATACCCACGCGATCAAAGCGCCGGCCTTCCCGCGCTCTCCGCGGGGAGGAAAAAAGTCCAATATCGTTAAAAATAAGCTGCAATTTGGTATCGTCTGCACCCGCGGCAGTGTGTGACCCGGGACGATGCTGTGCAAAGAGCAGCTGACTCGGACCCACGGGGCCTCTGCTGCAAGTTCTCTGCAGGAAAGTCAGCGCATCTGTGGGGACACTTCCCCAGATCCTCTGACTTGTTATGTAGAAATCGCTTCGAAGGTGGACGCCTTTTCGGCTCCCTCCCACAGCGAATGCAGGGGAAGCAGTTAGCCCGGAGCCGAGCCGGAGCCGCAGTATTTCATTTAACAGGGAACCACGAGGACAGAGTGAAAGGAGACACTAAGAAAAAGGGCACTTACAGGGCAGCCGGCTCTACGACATGTACCGACCGTCCACTGCCATGAACACTCCGTGGTGAGCGTCTGCTCAGACCCACGTCAGCTGCGTGGGCTCCTGCCAAACAATGAGGGGCGAGAAGCCAGCCCCCCCACCCACCCAAAGAAGGAGCCCAGAGGTCCTCAGGGGACACAGATGCTGTTAAGCCAACAGCTGACAGCCACGAGTCTGGGGGCTGGATCAGGTGTGGGGGAGGAAGAGAGTGAGGGGAGGGACAGTCCCAGGTTTCTGGCTTGCGTGACAGTCCCTCGGCGCTGTCACACTGACCCTCGCGAGGACTTAGCATTACAGCTGGGGGGCACAGGTCGGAGGTGGGGCGTAAGGAAAGGAACTCCCAGTGTGGGGTCCCCCACAGCCTCCTCAGGCTCTACTGACCAACCAGTGGTGCCCCCACTTCATGAGCACCCCGAACGTCCCTGGAACCCCACTGAACCCCCAAGCACGTTAGTTTGGGATGCTGTTTGAAAGGTACCAGCAGGCACTGGGCAGGCTGGGCTGAATGGCAGGACCCCCACCTGTGTGTGACCGTGGCTCTACCCACCATGAAGGCGGCCATCGGAGGTCCCCTGTGTCTGCTCCCTGCTGAAGCCAAGTGGGGTCGTAGCCAGAGTTTTATAACTCGACTACTTACACAATCTGGAAAAACACGCCTGGGCGGGGGGGTATTTCTACGCAAACAAACCTACCATGCTGATTTTGCTTTGGGAAGACACGATAAAGGTAAGTCAGCTAAAAGAGCACCAGCGAATGGGGTCAGGGGAGTCAGAAAAGGATTCTGTGCTCAGGTGGGCGACAGGAGCATTTAAGTCACAACCGGAAATCAGAAATGTCAACAATGCTTTCAAGTTGCTGGTGATGCCAGGAAGCCCCAGGAAACTCATGGCAGACCCGACTTGAAGAAAAAGGCTTGGCCGCATCAAAAAGCTGTTGACTGAGCCTATGATTGTATATTTAGTGTAAACATACTCATGTTAAATGAGTCAAGAACAAACCTACTTTTTTTTTGTCTTTTGTCTTTTTAGGGCGGCACCCACGGCCTATGGAAGTTTCCAGGCTAAGGGTCAAATCAGAGCTGCAGCTGCCGGCCTACACCACAGCCAGAGCAAGAGGGGATCCGAGCCATGTCTGCGACCTACACCACAGCTCACAGCAACGCCAGATCCTTTAACCCACTGCTCCCGGCCCCAGAGACCCAAGCCTCTGCAGTCGGATTCCTCAGCAAGATGCCCAGCGCACGCGGCACGGCGGCTGAGTCACCTCCAAACCGGGAGACGGCTTGCCGGCTGGTCCTCTGCAGGCAGCAGGCACCGCGCACACCAACGGCGTGTTTTCGCCGTCACGTTCCCAGCCCAGGGCACAGCTCCTGGCCCCCAGGGAGCATGAGGACCGTCCGTGGCTCTTTGCAGAGCTGTCATGATAAATAACACGGTAATGATTCAACAGCAAGAGCAGAGTAAGAAAGAGGTGACAGGAACCCAGCAGCTGGAGCGCTCTGTGTGCTGTGAAGTGTGACACACACTCTCCCGGGCCATGCGGTCCTGCAGAAAACTCTCCCTCTCCCCGCTGTCCCAAACAGCAGCCGCTGGCCACTTGGGCTGCTGAGCACTTGAGATGTGGGTGCTTCAAAAGTGGGACTAGACTTTTAATGTCTTTGAATTACTTTAAATTTATTTATTTATTTATTTATTTATTTTTTGTCCTTTTGCCTTATCTAGGGCCGCACCCGCGGCATATGGAGGTTCCCAGGCTAGGGGTTGAATTGGAGCTGCAGCTGCCGGCCTGCACCACAGCCACAGCAACACGGGATCCGAGCCACCTCCACGGCAATGCCAGATCCTTAACCCACTGAGCGAGGCCAGGAATCAAACCTGCATCCTCATGGGTACTAGTTGTGTTTGTTGCCGCTGAGCCACTATGGAAACTCCCTAACTGAACACCAAAGATCCTAAATTTGATCCATTTTGCCTACATTTCATTAAAAAGGAAGATAAGATCCGTAGTAAAGTGAACACAGCTCCAGCTGGAAATCACAAAATTGCCAAATATGAGGTATGTTATGTAACTGGGTTCACCATGGAGACTCAAAGCCCATGATCCTGAAGATAAACACAGTGGGACTCAGACACACACACACGCACAGACACACACACACGGCCCCCGGGACTCTTTATGCTAAACTGTATAAAAGTGACCGAACAACTAAAATCCTGGGCTCCTCTTTTAAACAAAAACTGAAAAATACTGAAAGCAACGTGGAAAGGAACAGCCTCAATGGTGATGAAAGTTATGAAAAAGGCCCCGGAGCGCCACAGCTTCAGTTCACCTTCTTAGCCGTGTTCCTAGAAGAACAAAAGCAAGAAAACCCAGTGCTGAGTGGACGTCAGGGAAGAGGAGGGGATTCGGTGGCGGCCGCACCCTCTAACCTTAAACTTGAGTCCAGAGAGCGCTCCGCGTGCTGGCGGGGCTGCGTTTCCGGGCTCTTCACGGGATCCTTTAATATACACCTCCAGTCAAAGCACCACCCTTGTCATCTGCAGCTCACAGACGCTGTCACTCTGACACTAAAATGCCAAGAGCCACCACCAGCCCTATGTGCTCGGAGGAAGTGGGTCTTTTCCTTGTAAAGTGAGCTGATGGTTGCTCTCAGCATACCTGGGACCCCAGTTTAAAAAGGAAAAAGGAAGTGGTCAAAGTCATGCTTTTTTGCAAACTTCAAAGGTCGCCGCCCCCTCCCCCCTCTTTACATTTTACTGTCTGGCGAGCTGACCCGTCTGCAGCTGTTGGCTGAGACTGTGCTCTGTGGCGTCAAACCTGCCTCCTCACGGCCCATAAAACTACAGCAGGGAACCAGGAGCGGCAGGTGTGGGGGCCAGAGGCCAGGATGTCCCCTTAATCATGTCCCTGACACCCCATGCTGAGCTGGGGATAGGGGGGAGCCAGCTCCCTGCCTGGGAGCTGCGCCAGCCCAGCTCGCAAAGCTTTTGGTGGCTAAAAAGGATTCCAGAAATTTCCCTGCTCCAAGGACTTGAGGCCAGGGGGAAGCCACAGTCTCAAAACCACACACACCCCCAACCTTGGGTCCCAGCAAAAAGCTTTAGTGCGACGCACGTCCGCCAAGGCTCAGAAGGCAGGAAGAGGATCGAAGCCAAATTAACTCAGACATTTATAACCCAAGTTTTAAAAGCGTTTTCAACAGTATCAGATATCATAACAAAACGCTTCTGAAACCCACAAGCCCAGGTACTTTTTCTTCCTCAAACTGGGAGACATGAATAAACATCACACGTGAAAGATGTCACTTAATGGTAAGAGTGCAATTCATTCTGCCCTCTTCCTTTTCTTTTAGTGACAGAAGAAATAAATGATTGCAGACTACGTGTTAGCCGACTCTAACTGAACTTTGCAAACCACTCGCTCATTATCCTTATGGCTTAGTGCCAACATTTTGAAAAAGAATTGAGGGGGAGGATGGAAAAGAAATTTATTTACAGCAGTTTTAAACTGTTCATATAGTTTGCAGCTGACAGATTGAGAAATACACACTTCTTTTAAAGGACATGGAAACGTGGTTGCAGCATTTTGCAAAAAAAAAAAAAAGAGAGAGAATGGAAAGGAAAAAGGACCACCTTGAAGGCAGTCTAGAAGGCAAGCACGGGGGTCTGCAACATTCATTAAGCCCCCACTGTGTACCGAGGAGTGAGCCCTTCCCCGCTTTGAGAGGAGGGGGGCAGGAATGAAGGAAGAAGAAGCGGGAAAGAAATACGAGCAAGAATCCTGGTTTTGCCCTCGAGGACACTACTTCGCAACTAGCGGTACCCAACAAAAACACAGAATGGACTCAGACGCATTTTGAAATTCAGCAGCCAGGAATTTATCTTATACCATTAAATTATTTTCACTCCTTGATATTGCACTTGCATTCTGCATACACAGTGGTCACAGAGTTGATAGTTTCGATCAAAACATCTGTCAATGCCACTGTTTATAGAAAGCTGGTGGGCTCGGGGCGGGGCGACCCAAGGAAGCATTTCTGTTAAGGCTGCTGGTATAAAACCCACCTCTCGGAATTGACGCCACCCTTTCAATACTGCAGGATTAGATGAAAATAAGAAATGCTATTCGAGGGCAAGCATTTTCCAGAATCTACCATGTCAGGCTTTGGGTTAGGATCTTAAGATAAACACAGTAAAGTCTCCCGTTTAAACAGAAAAACGTAAGATCATGAGGGAGGTGGCTTTGGTACTTAGAGATTCCAAAGATACGTGGCATATTTCAGTTCATTTTTCAATCATTTAAGTCCGAAGAGCAGAATCACTAAGTTAACAACCTAAATCAGAAGAGTGCCTACTCTAGCCTGTGCGGCAAGTTTGTGGGTTTTATTTTTTTTTTCAGGGCTTTTTTTAGGGTCACATCTGAGGCATATGGAAGTTCCCAGGATAGGGGTTGAATCAGAGCCGCAACTGCCAGCCTACAGCAATGCCAGATCAGAGCTGGGTCTGCAACCTACAGGACAGCTACGCCACAGCTCCAGGCAACACTGGGTCTTTAACCCACCGAGTGAGGGCAGGGATCAAACCCTGCGTCCTCATGGATGCTAGTCAGGTTCACTAATGCTGAGCCGCGCGCAAGGGGAACTCTGGTTTTTATAGTTTTAAAGGGTTGTTGAAAGAAAAAAGAAAGAAAGAAGGAAAGAAAGAAAGAAAGAAAGAAAGAAAGAAAGAAAGAAAGAAAGAAAGAAAGAAAGAAAGAAAGAACGGAGGGAGGGAGGGAGGAAGGAAGGAAGGAAGGAAGGAGAAAGGAAGGAAGGAAGGAAGGAAGAAAGAAAGAAGAAAGAGGGAGAGAGAAAGAAAGGAAGAACAAACATGCCACAGAAATGAACACGTCCTGCAAAGTCTAAGATGACTACCATCTAGTCCTTTCCAGAAAATACTGACCTCGATTATAAGAGCATCAAGAAGTAAGGCCATGTCTCTCCAGCTAGCTGATCATCTTCCTGTTCTTAAGAGTTCTCAGGGTTTCAGATATTTGAGGGTTCCATGTTTAATTGAGATTAATTTTAAATCTATTTCTGAATTCCTGGTTTAGCACTGATTACGTCGATTTTTCTTCATAAGGGAATCAGTACACTGCACATTTTAACAGTATTTAATGCCGTCCATCAGTATTTAAAGGAGTTTCTGGCCACCCCACATGCCGCCTCTTCTAACCCAGACCTTCTGCCTGCTTCAAATAAATAGCTATATGGGAGAATCTGCATTTTTAAGAACCGTGATTTCTAATTGCAGTTAAACCATAAAGACTGTTTCACCTGGGGACAAAACTGCTTGTCCTCTATAACTGAAGACAAGTCATGTCTCTGCGTTTAAGCAAAATTTCAGACTGTGCTGATTTCTACAAAGAGTAAACAGTGAGGCTATTTATAAATGAGGCCGTGAATAAATTTACATGCTGCCCCTTTCACCAATTTTTTAGGGTTGGTACCCTACTCATGTGGAATGTTTAGAATTTTTGCTTTAGGCATTTTATATGACTTTTCAACCTTTGGGGGAGTGAATGGGAATTTATACATTTTTGAGAAATTAAGGCAAAACAAATCAGCCTGGATTTATTTATGCATACATAGAGTACCAAAAAAGAAAGCAAGTCAGATAAGAAGGAAATTTATTTTGGAGTCTCCTCCTTTCACTGGTGACGTTTGCTCAAGAGAAACTTAACAAAACGTGTTCTCCTGGAATTGGGCAGAGTCAAAGTTGATGCTTGATCCAAGTGGAAGACACGGTTAGTCCCTAAGCCCAGTGACTCCATTTGGCTTATGCCCTTTGAGGTCATTAGTGCCATTTGTACTGCCAGGACCGCAGCCACATTCCACAGCCGGGGGACTGGTGGGGGACAGGCGCTGAGTTACAGATGACAGCTCACCTGCGGGCGGGAGGAGCAGGGCCTGGAGCTGCGGGCGCTGTGTACGGACCCAGCTCCGGAAGCACCTGCCGGGCCTGAGGCGGGCAGACGGGGGGGAGGGGGCTTTCTCCTCCTTGGAGCAGATCGGCCACGCAGGACGGAACCGGTGGAGAGTCACCTAACCAGATGAGAACACGATGCATCTGGGACGGGACCCTGTCTGAAGGAGCCTCCGTCCCGAAGGTTTAAATCCAGAGGTGGGTGATAGAGCTGTCCCGGGCAAGTGCACATGTAGGGTCGACAGAGGAGAGCGTTTCTAGAGAAGCTGAGGATAAATAACACTGACTGACCAGACAAGAAAGCGCTCACGAGGCCCCACGAGGACCCCAGGTGCTCCCTGGCAGAGGAGTCCCAGCACCAGAGCTGCTCGTGGGCCAGCCCTGAGCAGGTGCAGAAGCAGAAGAACTGGCCCAACCCACCCAGGCACTCACAACCTACTCCGTGGACTAAACTGAGCAGAAGCTGGGAGTTCCCTGGTGGCTCAGCGGGTTAAGGATCCAGCATTGTCACCGCTGTGGCTCGGGTTCAGTCTCTGGCCTGGGGACTTCCACATGCCGTGGGTGTGGTCAAAAAACTTTTAAATAAAAATAAATAAATTGTGCCTGAGCAAACTGGAGAGGAGAGCGCATGTCATCAGTGGGGTCCGCCTGGGAAGGCTTGCATGAGGCACAGCGTGAGCTGCACAAGGGGACAGTCTGGACGGGTGGAGAAGGAACAGCAGAGGCGGCTTCGGGGTGGGGGGGTGACCAACCCAGGGAGCCCAGGTTACAGCCAGCCTTGAACGCTAGGTCTGACAACACCCACCACTAAACAGCCTTCAGGTGTCCAGGCTCATGGTTCAGAAACTATGTGATGAAAGAGAAAGAAAATAACCTTTCTTAGAGAATACCCAAATCTTTTCATTTATTCATCAAGTATTTCTTGGATGCCAGGCACCCATTTAAGTCCGCAGGAATTACAGAAAACACTACATGGAGTGAGAAAGACACTCTAGAGTAAAAGGTAGAGAAAAACACAAAGGAAACAACCAAATGAAATGCAGATTACGTTGGATGGTGGCGAGTGCTAAGAAATGATGGCCAAGCAGACGCGGGTGAGTTATGTCAATCCAGGGACGCGTGGAGGCGGTGGGAAAATGCCACATGGTTTCCGTGATGTGGCCTTTTGCATAAAGACCTGGGGGAGGGAGTGTCATGGGGTCGTCTGGAGAGGTCGTTCCTGGGAAAGGGACGTCAGTGCAAAGCCCGTGGGGTAGGAAGACGCCCACGCCCGCTGCGTTTGAGGAGCAAGGAGTCTGGTGGGGCCCAGGAGCGATGGCCAGTGGGGACGTGAAGGGGAACCCAGCTTCCCTTCGCGGCTCACCTCTTTATCACTTACAGAATCTATTTGGGTGCATCCCGAAGAGTTTTTGTGTTTGGGGGTTATTTTAATAGATTTTAAAAGCTGGGTGGATGGATGGATGGATGGGTAATTTTGATGATAAGCACTGGATTTTTGGAGACACATACCCTCACATACAGGACAACACCCTCTCCTGAAAGGGAACAATACACAACCAGCAACAATGCACAACCAGCTTCACTTTCACAGCGACAAGGCTGTCACGCGGACCGTCGCATATCACGCCCACAAACTCAAGAGACTCTGCGCTGAATGTCTTGGGAAGGGAGACCGTTTTTTGCCACACCCAGCCCTGGTTTGGTTATCAAGTCGGTAAATAACCTTAAGATTTCAAGGCCACACTGAAGGGTCTTCTGTCACTTACCTTGGGAGGGGTCCGCCGAGAAGCCTCCCGTGCTGGCGGCAGACGGACAGCTGATGCGGGCAAAGACATCAGGGTCTGCAAGGGACAGTAAATGCTCAGTTCCAGTGACAGGTGAGCTCAGAGGAAGAGCCGCCTCATTGCCCAAAAGCACCTCACAAAAATAAAATACTTCTTATCTGGAGCTATTACCATGCATTTCAATATTTCTGGAATCCAAAACTTACTCTTCCGGTACGTTTGGTATTTGGTAATGGACATGTTTCCCCCACTCAGATAAACGTATTCTTGATATCTGTTTAGATTCACCACGTATGACAAATGCCTATCAAAATAAGATGCCCGCACTGTGCTATTCTTTTGTGTCATTTTTAGAGGAAAATGAGCTCTGCCTCTTGAAGTTTTCCACTTATGTGTCTACTCGTGGTGAACAATATTTGTCAGCCCCAGCACTAAGTGTCCTGAAGCCGTATCGTTTGTGGCTTCTCAAAATATCTAGATACGCTCTCAGCAGAGTCCTCTGGACAAAATAAGGATGGACACACAGGCTGTCGAGAAAAATGCCTTATCATTAGAAAATTTTAACTAAGATATTTTGCAACTTCAGATAAATTAACACTAGGTAAAGTCAAATTAGGTTATGTTTAGTATAATGGTAGTTATTCTATCTTTTCGTTTTTGAAGTTAGAAAAGTTTACTATGCCTGATAAATCAATAACAGACATTATTTCCACTTCCACTTATGGAAAATGAAGATTTCAACATTAACCATGGAGCAAAAATGACTGGGCGTGATCACTGAGTGGGCTGACAAAAATGTCACCGCTAAACTGTAAAGGCTTGAAAGCTGTGAACGGTAAATAAAAATGAAAATTTAAAAGAAGAGAAAAATAAAAAGAAGTAAAGAACGGCCGGATTACGGTCTTTTAAGGAAATCCTCTAGGGTTTCTGATACATGAAGAATATTCCTTATTACTGTAATCCCAGACGCACTAATCCCTTGTTTTTCCCTCCATCCTGTCTGAAGGCATCAGCAGGTATCTTTCCTGTCATGTAAAAAGTAAGGATCTTCCCAAATTCAAGGGCCCAATTGTTGAATGAAGCGCTGCAGACTAAGCTTTTGGAGTCAGAACCTATGTTTGCGGTTTCTTACACCATCTGAACAGACGGAGCTCAGGTTCTCAGCTGAGTGGTTCATCGGCCACTAACCCCCAGACAAAGGCAATTGAAGGAAAGAAATTCAGCTCTGGAGATCCGGTGAAGAACTCAAAGTACTTTATTGCTATATTATTTTAATGTATTTTGACCTTAAAACCGGCATATTTCTGTTTACCAACCAGAAGAGGAAAAAAAAATCAACCTGATAAGGAGTCACAAATTAAGAAGACAGCAGGGGGCAAGGGTCGTGGCTCCAAGGTGAAACACTAGTTTAACAGGAAAAGAAGCTCTTCTGATGGTAATAATGAGACAGAGCCGGTGACCTGGCCCCACAAAGCGCTGCCTCCCAGCGCCCCTGGGCCCACAGATGGGTCCCGGGTCCCGCCTCTGCAGAAGGTGCAGCCTCTGCTGTCCCAACTCCTGATACAGAAGGAGGCGCTTCTAGCAGACACCTAAGGAGCGGAATGTGGCCGACACTCACGGTGGGTCCCAGGAAAGACCCAGCGATGGAAGGAATGGCAAAGCTGGGAACAAGGCTGGGTGAACATTTCAGGATTCCCTGGCAACGCGCATCGAGCCAGAGCTGACCTGGGCTGGGCGCAGGGGTCTGGAGCCGCAACCTGACCCTGGAGATGAGTCTGTCTTCCTTCTGACCCACCCCCGCCCCCCCATCAACAACCCTTTCAGAGCAAATAAATAGAACCTGCTTCTTGGGAACAGCTGGGGACCTGACCCTCCACTCAGCCTTTAGAAAGAAACCACGACCAGCATTCATGGCCACAAAGCCACGTGACGGCTCCGGAGGGGGCTTAATAATGAGCCTCCCTGCAGCCTGCTCTGTGCCGCAGCCCTGTGCCCTCAGCCCCGTGCTCCCTGAAAGCGCCACGCGGTCCTGCTGACTTCGGCAGCCCTTATTAGTAATAACAGGATTTCGATTTTGTTTTTTAGACTTGCCCATGGCATGCAGAAGTTCCCAGGCCAGAGATCGAACCTGAGCTACAGTACTGGACCCTTAACCTGCCGAGCCACCAGGGAACTCCTTTTTAAAAATTTTTTTAAAAACCTTATTTATTTTTTTATTACATTGTTTTTTAAATATTATTTTCCATCAATCTTCTGGGATACATCCCTGTGCTGTACAGCAGGACTTTGTTGCTTATCCATGCTACAGGTCATAATTTGCATCAGATAACTGCAGGCTCCCAGTCCCCCCAAATCCCTCCCGCTTGATAACCACAAGCCTGTTCTCCACATCTCTGAGTCTGTTTCTGCTTTGTAGATAGGTTCATCTGTGCCGTATTTTAGATTCCACATATAAAGGATAGCAGATGTCATTTATCTTTCCCTTTCTGATTTACTTTACTTAGTAGGATGATCTCTAGGTTCATCCATGTTGCTGCAAATGCCATTATTTCATTCTTTTTTATGGCTGAGTAGTATTCCATTGTATACATGTACCACATCTTCCTTATCCATTCATCTGTTAATAGACATTTAGCTTGTCTCTGTGTCTTGCTATTGTGAATAGTGCTGCAATGAACACATCTCCTTTTGAGTTATAGTTTTCTCCAGATGTATGCCCAGGAATGGGATTGCTAGATCATATGATAGTTCTGTTTTGCTTTCTGAATCCTATTTTATTTTATTAGGCGTTATGGCTAAAGTCAAAGGCCTGCTGAAAATTCAAGTCCTGTGCAGGTCACTTGACTTGCAAGCACATAGAAACTCCTCTGGGAACCAGTTTGGGTCACTGCCCTGTGCCTGCAGGGCCTGGGGCCTTATTCTGGGAAGGGCCGAGCGGAGATTCAGGCAGACACTTGTTCACACCACGAGGAGAAGGCTCTCACACGTCTCCCGACTCCGCCAGCAGGAGGGCCCCCCCCCCCGGGCAGGCTCGGCCCTGCAGCCCCCACGCTCAGACCCGGAGCTCATGAATCGGGGTTAGTGATGGCACAGGGTGCAGCTGCTTAATCCCAGAGGAATCTGTCACAGGTACGTGCCACTGAGGGCCAGATGCCTGGATGGGGCAAAGCCACTCCCTCTAGTGAAGAAACAACTCAGAGCCGGGCCACCTGCAGCTGATGGGGTGCAGGTGTCCCTCGGCAAGGCCGGGGGCGGGGGCGGCGGGGAGAGGAAGGGGCGCGCCCCCAGGCTGGTGTTCAGAACGCAAAAGAACCATCCTGCAAAACGAACCCTGGGGCTTAGGACCTACGTCTAGCCGTGATCACGGGCAGATCCCGAAGCAGACGCAGTTCCTACAGTCAGACGGGACAGTCAAACCCCTGAGGCGGGTGACTGCTCCTGATTCAGTAGGTCTGCTGTGGGCCTGGGATTCTGCATTTCTGAGAAGCCCCCAGGGGTTGTTCTGGGCAGGAAAGCGCGGGTGCTGTGTAGGTTCGGGGCGGGTGAGCTGCTGTCTGCTGACGGTGCAGAAACGGTCCTGACCTCTAAGGAACGCCCAGATGTGCTGACAGGCCCCCAGCTGTGCACACAGGGCCCACGACAGCCTCCCCACGTGGCGGAGGGCTGTGCCCAGACGCAGAGGCTGAGCAGCCGGCGGAGGGGCCCGGTTTACAGCAGAACGACGCGCGACCTCACTCTCACCTTGAGAGCGGCTCCCGAACAGCGAAGAGCACGACTGCTGTGCCCACGAAAAGCAAGGATATTTGGTGATTTAGGAAAACGGACAAGGAGATGGTGAAACAAAGCAGTCAGGGGTCAAATCGCCAGTGCGTCCACCAGATTTCAGCCAGCAGCCCAGAGTTTGGTGTCGAACGGGGCAGCCCCACCCTGGGTGGACACTGATTTTTATGGCCACCCAAACCCGTGTCCTCTGCAGAAAGCGCCTCTGGGCTTCTGGGAAGTGATGCCCGGCCTCTCGGAGGGAACCTACAGCCACGTGGGCCGAGCCGCTCACGGTCTGCCTGGTTTCAGGGCGCCCTTTCTAGAAGTTCTGAAGTTCAAGGAACGAAGCGGATACAAGGCTTTCTGGTTAAGAGTCGCCCAGCCCTCAGCCAGCGACCACGGTCACGCATCCACTTGAACGGCTTCACGCAGAGAAGGCACAGCTCAGCGCAGGTGGCTTTAGACAGAAAGCGTGAAACTACGCAGGCAAGATCTGTTCACCTGCACACAGCGCGGTCCACGGGCCGCGCCCGCATCCGCGGCAGGCCGGCCACCTTCCTCTCTCCTGTTTCCTGTGTCTCTTTCATTCCCTCCCTGTCGCTCGCCTAAAGCTTGGCTCGTCCACACTTAACCTCTGTTGACAAGTTGTTAGAGCAGCCACCTCAAGCTCATTTTGGAATTTAATTTCAAGTGGCACTTCTCCTTTTCATGTTAAAAAGCGTCTTGCCTCATTTCAGCTTTATTTTTTTCTCACCTTTCTGCGAACAATCTCCTCGCTAGGTCAGCTCTTGGGTAACGGCATTGAGTCAGAGATATGTTTGCCTTAATGCAGGCAAACCAAACAGCATCTCCGGCCGGCAGAGACCCACGGGCCGGATGAAAGCCCGGAGGCCTTCTCGCAGCCTGGCGTGAGTTGCACCCTCCAGGCTGCACATTCAGCTGAAGGGTCCTCGTGCAGAAAGGCTTCTGGTGCAAATACTTACAACGCAGCCAACAGCAGCGATCAGAAAGGGACTTTCATGCTTCAGAGTCCCTTTGCATCATTTTCTGAAATTGGGGGATTTGGAAAGAAGCGCACGAATAAACCTTGTAGCCTATGGTTTATACTTGTGTTCTACTGAAGACTGGACTTTTAGCGGCGTTTCAGGGTCACAGCAAAATTGAGAGGAGGTTACGGATTTGGCGTGACCACCCTGCTTATCAGCATCACCCAGGGACCAGGGACTCGGGTCTGAGGCCAAGGATGGGCCAAGTACAGACACCGGGTCTGCCATTTACATCAGGGATCTCACTCTTGGCGGTTTACGGGCTTGGACGAGCGGATAATAATGTACACTCAGCATTATGGCATCAAACAGAGAACTCTCACGGCCCTAAAAATCCTCTGTGCGCTGCCTCCTTATCCCTGCGCCCCCTCTCCCCACCCCCACCTCCTGGCGGTCACTGGTCTTTTCACTCTCTCCACGGTTTTGCCTTTTCCAGAATGCCACACAGTTGGAATCATACAGTGTGTGCACTTTAGAGACTGACTCTTTCGTTTCAAATTATGCCATCAAGTTGCTTCTGTCTTTCATGGCTTGACAGCTTTTTTGTTGTTGTTGTTCCTTTTTGGGGTGTTGAATAATATCCCGTTGTCTGGATGTGTCACGGTTTATGCACTCACCTGCTGAAGGACACGCTTCCACTTTGGGCAACGATGACCGAAGCTGCTATAAGCGTCCGTGTGCAGATGTTTGTGTGGACACAGTTCTCACCTCCTTTAGGTAAACACCAGGCGGCGTGATTGCTGGGTCACATGGAGGAGTGCGTACAGTTTCCTAAGAACCCGTCGAACCGTTTTCCGAAGTGGCTGTGCCATGCGCATCCGCACGTGTTGCTCCATCTCCCCACCGGCTTCCGGTTTGTTCTGGATTCCGGCCATTCCACAAGATACAGACTAGGTACGTGGTGGCATCTCATCACTGTCCTCACTTGCAGTCCCTTCATGACACGCGATATGGAGCATCTTTACACAAGCCTACTCGCCATCTGTACGTCTTCTCTGGTGAGGCGTCCACTACGGTCTTCAGCCCATTTTTAAATGCCTTTGTTGGTTTCCTCATGGTTGAGTTTTAAGAGTTCTTTGCATATTTTTGTGTAACAAACACTCCTTTATTGGATGTTGTCTTTTGTGACAACGTTCTCCTCGTCGTGTGGCCTGTCTTCTCATTGTCCTGACGTCTTTCACGGAGCACAAGTGTTTATTTTTTATTTTATTTATTTATTTATTTTCTTTTTTTTTTTCTCTTTTGGCTTTTTAGGGACGCACCTGAGGCATATGGAGGTTCCCAGGCTAGGGGTCTAACAGGAGCTATAGCTGCCGGCCTACACCACAGCCACAGCCACAGCAAAGCAGGATCCGAGCCGCATCTGCAACCTACACCACAGCTCACGGCAATGCTGGATCGTTAACCCACTGAGCGAGACCAGGGATTGAACCTGCATCCTCATGGATGAAGAGCAGACATTTTTAATTTTAGTGGAGTTTATCGATTTTTTTTATTTCCTGGATGGTGCCTTTGGTGTTGTATAGTCACCACCAGACCAAGGTCACCCAGGTTTTTTCCTGTGTTCTCCTCCATTAGGTTTACAGTTTTGCATTTTCCATTTAGGTCTACCATCCACTTTGAGTAACTGTTTGTAAACAGTGTAATGTCTGCATCTAGGGGCGTCTAATTGTTACAGCGTCAGTGTTGGAAAGACCATCTTGGCTCAGTCTTATTGCCTTTACCCTTTTGTCAATAGCTATGTGTCTATCTCCGGGTTTTCCATTCTGCTCTGATCTATTTGTCTTTTTCCTTTTTGGCCACCCCAAAGTATACGGAGTTCCTCCTGGGCCAGGGATCAGAGCCGAGCTTAGTTGTAACCTACACCACAGGGCAGCAGTGCTGGATCTTTCACCCACTGTGCCGGGAAGGGGATCGAACCTGTGTCCCAGCGCTGCAGCAGTGCCCCTAATCCCACTGCACCACAGCAGGAACTCCTAGTTGTCTGTTCCTTCGCCAGGACAAGGCTGTCTTGATTACTGTAGCTTTGCAGTAGGTATCGACATAGGGTTGTGTAGCCCCCACTGTGCTCTTCTCCTTCGAAGTGTATTAACTGCTCTGGTCTTTTGTTTCCACGTAAACTTTAGAAGCAGTTTGTTCGCTGGGGATTTGACTGGGATTTTGCTCTGAATCTGTAGATCAAGTTGGGAAGAAATGCTGTCTTGACAATACTGAATCTTACTGTCCATGGCTATGAAATATCTCCCCGTTTATTTCTTCTTTGATTTTGTTCATGAGAGCTTTGCATTTTTCTTCACATGACTTGTCCGTGTTTTGTTAGAATAATGCCTAAGTACTTAATTTTGGTGGGTGCTGATGTAAACGCTATAGTGGTTTTATTTATTTATTTGTCCAGGCCTTCAGGATGTGGAAGTCCCCAGGCCAGGGATTGAACCTGAGCCACAGCAGAGACAATGCTAAGTCCTTAACCACTAGGCCACCAGGGAACTCCCATAAATGATACAGTGTTTTTAATTTCAATTCCACTTGTTCACTGCTTGTATATAGGAAGGCAACTGATGTTTTAATATTAATTGTATTGTGCAATAATTTCTGATTAGTCCGGGCGTTTTTTTGGTTCATTCCTTCAGATTTTCTAGATGGACAATCATGTCATCTGCTGACAAAGACAGTTTTCTGTCTTCCTTGTCATTCTGTATACATTTTATTTCCTTTTTTGAAATGCCGTTGCGGGAGAGGCCATCCTTGTCCTGTACCTGGTGAAAAGCTGTGACTTTCTCCCCATTGAGGATGATCTCAGCTACGCATTTTGTAGATAGTCTTTATCAAGTTCAGCAAATTCCCTTCTATTTTCAGTTTGCTGAGAGTTTTTATCATGAATAGGCATCGAATTTTGTCAAATGCTCTTTCTGCATCTACTGGTATGATAGCATGACTTTTCTTCTTTAGTCGGTTGATCTTATGAATTACATTAGTGATTTTCTTTCTTTTATACCTTTTTTTTTTGCTTTTTAGGGCCACACCCTGGGCATATGGAGGTTCCCAGGCTAGGGGTCTAATGGGAGCTACAGCCAGGGGCTTACATCACAGTCACAGCAACACCAGATCCAAGCCACATCTGTGACCTACACCACAGCTCACGGCAACGCTGGACACTTAACCCACTGAGCACAGCCAGGGATCAAACCCACATCTTCATGGACACTAGTCTGATTCGTTTCCACTGAGCCACAACGGGAACTCCCACTGATTCATGTTCAAATGTTGAACTAGCCTTGCGTACTTGGAATAAGTCCCATCTATTCATGGTGTACAATTCTTTGCATACTTTTTTGGATTTGATTTGCTAATATGTTGTTGAGAATTTTTGTAACTATGTCATAAGAGATACCGATCTGTGCAGACTTGTCTTGTAATGCACTTCAGTTCATTTTATTAATTAACTGCACTGTTGAAGCTGGTAGACCAGTGTTCACTGGCCATAAGATGGGCTCCTTCTCTGTCCGTTTGTACGTTTTGGGGTAATTTCAGGTTCTGCCCCAGAGAGGTGGTACAACAGTATGGCTGCGACTGCGAGCTTTGGACACAGGCAGCTCTGAGCACAGGCTCCGTGCTCTGCTAACTGGGCATCCGGGCGAGGGAGTTATCTGTGGTCCTGTCTCCATTTTCTCCTCTGCAAGATGCTTTGCTAATAGCTGGTTTACGATTTCAGAGGGTTTGTGCAAGGACTAATTGGGGTAATCCGTGAGCAATGCTGGAAAGATCACAGCGACTAAACGTGTAGTGCTATTACTGTGGTCATTTGCCTAGTCCCGAGCTTATTGCTTTGGGGGGACATGCAGTGTTCACGGGGCCAGGATCAAACCCAGGCCACGGCCGTGACAACAGAGCCACGACAGAACTCCTTACTGCTTTGACATAAGGTAAGAATCGTTTTTCTCCTTATTATAATACTTTCTGTAGGATACTTTTAATTTCTAGTTCATTCTCTAAAGCCTTTTCCCCTAACACTGTAAGGATCTCAGATTGATTCCTGTAAAATAAGTCCTATTTAAACTCAGCTGGGAGGGGGTGGGCAAAAATAACTAACAATTAATTAATTCAGCTATTTTCTTTATTTATATAAAGTATTGACTTCTCCTAAAAAGCTACAAAATGGAAACCTCTCACTGCAGGATCACACACACACTGACAAGCCCTTACAGGTGTATCTCGGTTCTTGGCTTAGGAGCTGGTGTATACACTCAAACAGCCTTCTGGAGGGGGGTTTTCCATATGGCGTGTTTTTCACATTGTGTGTTTTTATTTTTCCAGTCGTTTTTCTTTGTATTCAGATGACTATACACTTTGACTTGGAAGAAATGTTGGCGTCCACCTTGGTGAACCTCTATCTCAAACCCAAAATCCCAGGACAGGTGGGGGGAGGGGTTGGTAGTGTCCAGTTTAGGCTCAAATACTTTCAACTGATCGAAGGTCAGCCTGGACCAAGGACACACCTTTAGTCATTAAAAACAACTCTTTCTCATACTGAACTGCAATTTACTTCTTTGTAATTATTCCCATTGGTCCTGGTCTGGTCTCTGGAGCTACTTGGGGTAAATATGAAATACATCTGAAATATGCTTATCGAAATGTGAAATAAACATGAAATCCACATGTGATCCCCAAATCTCTGAGGCCACTTATGTTCCTTTGATATGTCTTCCCAGGCTCAGGTAAACCTGATGTCTTTCCTGGGGAGAAGTTTCTAAAGCCTTACCATCTAGCCCTTTTCTTTAACAAAATAAAATAAAGGATGACATTTCATCCTTGTCTTGAAACTTTCACGATCTCTTATAAGCTGTCTATCAAAACCTTTCCCACTCTTGCCAGTGCAAATATGTCTACACACACGCACACACGCACACACACACGTACATGTGAACAGACTACACTGAGTTCTTGGAAATCAGAGGTGCAGCCAGAAACCGTTAATATCAAAAACACGTTTAATTTCTTCCATTATCTGCAGAGATAGTAAAGCCTTACTTTCAGGGGGATCCTGATTTCTTTTACCAAAGCTCCACATTTGTAACTTCACTGGAGAAAACCGCCTTTCTTAGTTCAACACGGAAGCTTTATGTTGCTTGAAAAGTGCCGAGTGGGACTTCTGAGTCCGCGGTCACGAGGGCATTTTCTCTTCTCGCCCGAGAATGCAGCCCCCAAGATGAATGTTCGCTGCAAATTAAACTTTCTGCCGTCTCCAACCATCTGACAGAGAGGCCCCCCAAATACTGCTCTGTCTGGCAGACGGAGGGTGCTGTGCTCCTGACACCCAGGTGCAAGGCCACCCACCCCCACCTCTGGCTAGGAGGGTGGGGACAGCGCCCAGCCAGGCCCCCCTGGGGAGAAGAGGCAGAGTCAGCGCCCCCGCGGCCCCGGTGACCGCGTGCACCCGCACATTTTCCCTTTGAAGAAAAAGTTCAGGACACAACCTATCAAGTTGTTCAGAGAAAGAATTTGATAAAAACCATGCACGACAGAACAAAACCTGATATAATTTTTTTTTCTAATTTTTTTGGCTGTGCCCACGGCATACAGAACTTCCCAGGCCAGGGATCGAACCTGTGCCACGCCAGCGACGATGCTGGATCCTTAACTGGCTGAGTCACCAGGGAACTCCTAAAAAATCTATTTTTTTTTTCTAACTTTGGCCCAAGGCATAAGGGCCAGGGATCAGGTCTGAGCTGCAGGTGCAGCAACCCCGGATCCTTTAACCCGCTGTGGCGGGCAGGGGATCGAACCTGCATCCTGGTGCTTCGGAGACATTGCACCACAGCAGGAACTCCCTAAAACCTACTTTAAACAGCAGGAAGTTGTGCCAGGCCCTTGCACGGAAGGTTTCTCTCGTGATAACCTCATAAAAGAGGCACGGTCGTCGTCAGTTCCCAGGTGGACTCAGGGGGCTGAGGACCTGCTAGAACACCTGTAAAGGAGCAGCACAAGGGCTCAGACCCAGATGTTCTGGCTCCAAGACTGCTGGGCCACGTATGAGGCTGCCACACCCTGAGCCAAGGTAAAAAGATTATCCACATTTTGAAGCCAATCAGTGAAGCGCGGGCATTAAAACACGTGTACGAGATCCTTCGCATTCCATCCTAGATCCTTCTGCCTTTTAATGTCCAGATCGTGACACGTCAGCTCGCTGAAGGCGTTTCCTTTAGTGTTGGAATAACAGTCAAAATGCCACCCGGGAGGGACTAGGAAGCACAGAACCACGAAAGGAAGAGGCGCGGAAAATACACATTCCACCAGGAGAAACCCACTTCCAGGTCCTTTCAGTCCTGAGAATTTAAAGAGGCCACGACGGCTAAAACGCCCCACAGACTTAAGGGGCAAGCCCTCTCCTTTCTAGAAAGGCAAGTCCTTTGAGTCCGTACTAAAACGTGCTTTCTACAGGGAGCCTCCTAAGTCCATTTTCACCCTGATTTCACAGAAGAAAGAATAAGGATAACTTCCTTTCTCACCAAACGTGTTTCTGTTTGATGATTTCCTTATTCTCCTTGAGTTACATTTAGTGTATGTTTTTTCTCCCGGATACACTATATTCTCTTTGGAGGCAGGAATCATGATCTCGTTCTCTTACACTATCCAGACGTTTTCATCTGGATGATGCAAAACATTATTTTGCACACAATAAGAAAGTTTTTCTTTCTTTTTAGAGCCGTACCTGCGGCACATGGAGGTTCCCAGGCTAGGGGTGGCATCAGAGCTACAGCTGCCGGCCTACACCACAACCACAACAATGCCAGATCCGATGCGAGCCACATCTGCAACCTATACCACAGCTCACAGCAACGCCGGATCATTAACCCCCTGAGCAAGGCTGGGGATCGAACCCCCAACCTCATGGATACTAGTCAGACTGGTTTCCGCTGAGCCACAAGGGGAACTCCAAAAATAATAATTTTTAAGTGCTGACATTACTCGGCACTTTGAATATTTTAATTCAAAGTACTTAAAAAGGAGTTCTGTGAGCTGTGGTGTAGGTCACAGATGCAGCTCAGATCCCACGTTGCTGTGCCGTGTTGTAAGCCGGCAGCTGCAGGTTGGGTCCGGCCCGTAGCCTGGGAAACAAAGTGCTTACAAAGCTTGGAATGTAGTAGGCAGGCAAAAATCATTACCGAATGGACATTAAAAGGTAGTATTAGAAAACACATTTTTTTGGTCAGTATGAGAAATCTCACCGCTTTCCTCCAATCAAGGTTGGCCAAGAGCCTGGCTCCTCGTCCAGAAGACACTGGAAAGAGGAAAGAGGGGGCTGTGTTAGGCCCTCCGTGCTCAGGGCACCGCAGGAGGCAGACCTTTAAACCATCGTCTTCCTTTACCCTCTAAATAGAAAAGAATATGAATTCACATTAAGATATAATGCTTGGAGTTCCCGTAGTGGCGCAGTGGTTAACGAATCTAAGAACCATGAGGTTGCGGGTTCGATCCCTGGACTTGCTCAGTGGGTTAAGGATCCGGCGTTGCCGTGAGCTGTGGTGTAGGTCGCAGACGCGGCTCGGATCCCGTGTGGCTGTGGCTGTGGCGAAGGCCGGCAGCTACAGCTCCTGTTAGAACCCTAGCCTGGGAACCTCCACATGCCATGGGTGTGGCCCTAAAAAGCAAAAAAGAAAAAGATATAATGCTTGATATGTTTTTCTTCCTTCTTACAGCAGCATCTGGGGCATATGGAAATTCCTGGGCCAGGGGTCAAATCACAGCTGCAGCTGTGGCCACAGGCACAACAACGGTGGATCTTTAACCCACTGATGGAGGCCAGGGATTGAACCTGGCTCACATCCCGTGTTGCTGTGGCTGTGGTATAGGCCAGCAGCTACAGCTCCGATGCCACCCCTAGCCTGGGAACCTCCATAGGCCATGTGTGCGGCCCTAAAAAGACAAAAAATAAGAAAAAAGAATGTATATATTTGCATAACTGAGTCACCTCACAGTAGAAATTAACACAACACTGTAAATCAACTGTATTTCAATTAAAAAAAAAGAACTAAGCAATTTGAAGAGTGAAAAAAATAAATAAAATCAAACCCTCGCTCAGATATGCCAGCTTTCCATGTCCATTCAAAAAGACCCTGAGCGGAGTCCTGCTGTGGCTCAGTGGGTAAGGATCTGGTGCTGTCACTGCAGGGGCTCGGGTGGCTGCTGTGGGGCAGCTTCGGTCCCTGGCCTGGGAACGTCTACAGGCCGTGGACGACGAGGCCAAAAACAAACAACAAACAAACAAAACCACCGAAGAGCCTGGAGTTAGCAGGGTCAAGTCCTGCTCATGGATACAAACAACGGGCAGTTCGGACCGACACACACAAGCCTGCGTTCGGCCACATGACGGGCACCGGGCTGGGTCCCGAATCCCTCCCTTTCCTGTGGGGCCCCCGGCTCCTGTAATTCCCCAGCAGCCTGGCAGCCATCACCTCCCTTCAGGTGAAAAAGCCATGGGTTCTTTTGCTCAACGCACCATTACCAATTTTTATTTTATTTTATTTGTTTGTTTTTCTTTTTACAGATGCACCTGTGGGTCCTTCACACAGAGCGAGGCTGGGGATCGAACCCGAATCCTCAAGGATACTAGTCAGATTCATGTCCGCGGGGCCAAAATGGGAATGCCTTAAAAACATTTTTTAAAAGTCGCTCTAGGAGTCCCCTGGTGGTTCAGCAGGTTCAGGATTTGGTGTTGTCACTGCTGTAGCTCGGGTTCAGTCCTGGCCTGGAAACTTCTGCCTGCCACAAGCACCAAAAAAAAAAAAAAATTCAATGAAATCTTTTAAAAAGTGACTCTACTAACAACGTTTAAACTTTCTCTGGAAATGTCACATTAAATGGATTAGTTGCCCAAATTACTTAAGAAATATGCAGGTTTGGGCAAGATTTCTTTAGACAATTTCATGGAAACAGCACACCACAATACACAGGTTAATATGAAAGTCAATATTGCCCGTAAAACCCGGAACACAGGTTAGAGAAGAAAGCCTGCAACACTCAAGCGGGATACTGAAGTGAGTATGCCTACTTAGTAAAGGGTGCCGCTCGCTGAAAAATGCTGCATCTCAGCATTTGGCCCATAGAAAACCCACCACCGACTATCAGCCTCTCGTGTTCACCCAGTGCCAGCACTGGCCGGGCCGGTCCTGTCACGGTGAGCATTCAATAAACATTTATGCCAGAGTCCCAAAGGATTTCATCCTAGATCTTAGAGAAGATGACACCCAGCCACCGTATTCTATGGGCCACCAGACTCATGAAGGGCAGGCACTTGAACCAATTTATCCCTGTGCACCACAAGCCACATGGAGGGGCTGGTGTGTTTCATTCACTTCCAAACCACTGCCACCTCTGCCTCGCTGAGAAATTATGCTTCCGTGAGCATCAGTGATGCCATCGAGAGGAAACCCACTGGGGGGTGTTATTAGTGTTTCAGGACTCAATACAGAAAACCAGCTTACAGAACTCCTTGCAGCCCTGCTTTCAAATCTTACATTCGCAAATCTCAAGCATGTTTTAGGAACACTGGTGTTTCGTCCCTTAGGCTCTTTGTGTTTGCATCTGTGCCCAGTTCTGAGTAAGAAGGAAACGTCCCACTTTTATTGAAACTGACATCTTTTTTTCTTGGGTGAGAGGAGCTGCCAAGTAAGGTGATGAGGAAAAAAAGGGGGGGTTTCTCCCTCTAAACTGTAGTTCTTCCCCCCAATGAATTTTATTACATGTATAATTATACAATGATCTTCACAACCCAATTTTATAGCATTTCCATCCCAATAAACTATAGTTCTTGATGATTATTGCGATCTCTGCTGTTGGTGCACTAAAGGAAAACAGGAAACGTAGAGGCGCTAAAGGAAGTATGAAATTTTATAGGGTTTTCTTGGCCACACCCACAGCACCAAGAAGTTCCTGGGCCAGGGATCGAACCCAAGCCACGGCAGGGATGATGCTGGATTCCCTAACCCGCTGGGCCACCAAGGGCACTCCTACAGTGCTTATTTTACCTAAGAAACTATATTAAAAAATAATGTATTTTTTAAAACGCAGTTTAAAAATATTTTTAAAACAGCCCTCTTGGAATATGAACCCAGTCCTAAGGCAGACTGTCTCACCGCTTCCCAGAACTAATTGCTAAAAAGGGGAAGCATTTATTAAAATTAAGAAGAAAAAATAAAAACAAACTTTTAAAGTTTATATCCTGGAGCTTTTGTTTGATTTCTGTTCCACAAGCTTCCTCCTGAAGCAGCTTCAAAAATCCTCCTTGTCACTGGGTTCTTCGAGATCCCACATTTGGTCAAAATTCATTTTGCAACCGTAGAATCTTAACTTCCAAAAAGAACAGTCTATATGTATAGATACAGCATAGCTGCATACAATATACGCCTATGTCTATATAGGTGTATAGCAGAGTGACATTTTTAATGGCAAATTATAAGTCAGGAGATAATCAGAAATTCGAAACACCATTTCTAAGCATCAAAGGGTAACTTCCAGATAACTTGCAGCTGTCTAGTTAGGAAAGGGTTGTTTTGGACAGTAACTGATCACCCCAAAATGAATCAATAAATAGCACCTTTGAAAGTCTGTCTCTAAATTCTAAGGGTTACTTACATTTAAAAATTAAACACTTTGAAGGGAAATCGTTTTCCTTCTTTTCTTCTTTTTTTTAATCCTAGGTAGTAACTAGGTTAATTTAAAGGGAATTCTTCGGACAGGGTGCCGGAGGAGGGGAGAGCTTCAGCAAAGGCAAGGTCAAAGGTTTGAGGACAATGAGAGGAAGGAGATAAAGCTGCTTGGCCCTTAAAATTCAATTTCTAGTTTGTGTCCCTTTGACATGGAGACGCTGGCGTTACCATGGACGATAAACTAATTTTCACATAGAAATATGCTGCCTGTGATAATAAAGGGTGTGTTTGCCAGGTTCATAGAGAACAGGCGCCAGGACTCTCACCTCTTTTATCATTTCATCTCTTAGGAATTGGGGGACACGTCAACTGATAAGGTCTGTTTTAGGAGGCAGAACTAGATAGGGGAAGTAGTCGCTTTAAAACAGTGAAGAACCCTCTCGTTTCCCCAAGGGTTTATAGCTTGGGGGAATTCTCCATTCAGTTCAAGATGACAGTCAGGAAGCCCAGAGCCCTAAAATGATAGGGGCATGTTTTTTGGGTACCAGTGTAGCTTCCTTCATCAACACGCATCCGACAATTTTGTCCGTGGGATTTCTAGGGCAAGTCCTTATGGGAGGCCGCTTTCTGTAGAGACTGGGGGCTCCCTCTCACATTTGAGGCAGGGCCTTACCAGGTGGATCCCTCCTTTCTTTCACAGAGCCGTTTTCAGACTCTGCAAAATGAAGTGGCGGCCTAGAATGCGATTCACCCCAAGTCCGTGCTGTGGCACAGACCACAGCTCCCGGGGATCGTAAAAGGTCGGGGGGGCGGGGGGCCATGGTGTTCCGAGTCTCCCCTTCCGTCTAGCTGCCAGCATTTCACGTATCCCCGAGGGTCTGATGGGGGCCGGCACTGCTGCCACCTAACCCCGGGCAGAGGGGCTCCAAGAGCAAAGGCTGGTCCCCTGTGCTGGGGGGTGGGCGCCACCCCCACCCCCCAATTCCTGAGTCATTCTGATGATGGAGCGCCTTTGAGGCCGGACACAGAATACCGCGGCCGCGGGAATGCCCGTCGGGGGTTCTAAGCCGTGCGCTCGGCCCAGCAGGGTGCCAGCCAGTCGGCGCGGGAGCGCGGGGCGCGCGGGGGAGCCGACTGCGCGCGCGGGGTGCGCGGGGCGCCTCCAGGCCCAGCTGCGCGCTGCAGAGAACGAAAAGAACAGTCGCGGTCAGGCTGCGGCGCAGTAGCGGGGAAACAAAGGCGAAAACAAATGACAAGTAAACATCCAGCCACAGGAAGCCATTAAGGAGAGTGGGCGCTAATGAGCGCGCAGCGGGGACCCGCCGAGGAAGCGGCCGCGGCCCCCAATCCGCCCGGAGCCCCGCTGGCAGCAGTAAACCTGACGCGGCCTTCTGTCCCTTCAAGTCGAGCCATCAGAAGCCGCAATTACTGTCGTCCCCAATAAGAGGACCCCAGGGGGACCGAGAAAAGAAAATTGGGATGCTGTGATCTCGCACGTTCTCACGTCTCCCCGGGCCGCGAGCGGGAGCCCCAGCCGAGGGGGCGGGAGGCGAGAGGGGGCTCCGCCGGCCGGGGCGCACACGGAGATGTGAGTACCAACCCGCTTTCCAGAGAGTCTTTTGAAGCAGTTTCTTGTAAAAATCAACCCTTTTGAATAAGCAAATGTTCCTCTCTATACTCTCAAATTTTAAACCATTCTCTAAAATTCTTTTCAAGGAGTTCCCGTCGTGGCGCAGTGGTTAACGAATCCGAGTAGGAACCATGAGGTTGCAGGTTCGATCCCTGCCCTTGCTCAGTGGGTTAACGATCCGGCGTTGCCGTGAGCTGTGGTGTAGGTTGCAGACGCGGCTCGGACCCTGCGTTGCTGTGGCTGCGGCGCAGGCCAGTGGCTACAGCTCCGATTAGACCCCTAGCTTGGGAACCTCCACATGCCGCGGGTGCGGCCATAAAATGACAAAAGGCAAAAAAATAAAATAAAACAGTCTATTCTTAAAAAAATAAAATTCTTTTCAAGTAGAAGCGGTTTAGCCAACAAGAGCTAAGAGCAGCACTCTATCTAACTCTTCCGCCTGGATCATTTAAGATACAGCTCGCTTTGATTTGGGGAGCGACGGCTCTTTCCCCCCCCCCGACTCCGGCGGATGCGCTGGGGCAGGTGGCGCCTCGCCCGCGGTCCCAGCCTGGGGCCTCCGCGAAGCGCCAGGTCTTTGCTGCAGCGACGCCCCGCGGCCAGCGCAGCGCGTCCCGGGAAAAGCCCGCCGCGTCCGGCCGTGTCCCCAGGTACTCGGACCTTGGGAACCCACCCAGGTCCTCCCTCCCGGGTTTAGCACCGGACCACCCACGGAGATGGGCTTAGGAATTAGAGCGCTATGAAACGGAACTTCCAACAGAACTTGCCTTTTGAGCTTATCTTAAACTTTTTAAAAGAAAACAGTGTGAGGAATTCCCATCGTGTGGCACAGCGGAAAGGTATCCTACTAAGAACCGCGAGGTTGCGGGTCGCTCGGCGGGTTAAGGATCCGGCGTCGCCCGTGAGTCGCAGATGCGGCCCAGATCTGGCGTGGTCGTGGCCGTGGTGTAGGCCTGCAGCTGCAGCTCTGACTCAACCCCTAGTGTTTTATTTATGTGTGTTTCTTTATACAGCACTTATATTCTATATAAGTTCTCCTTGTAGGAAGAAGAGAATATATTTAATTACAAATCCTAAAAAGAATTGCAGTGCAGCATGTAATTTCCCCCATTAAGGCACTTCACTGTTTTCTGTTTTTGGGGTTTTTTTAATGTCTTGACGTTTCTGTCAGTTTGTCTTTCTCAATGAAACCTCGCTGTTTACAAGCCTCATACCCGAAATTCTCATTTGAATCAGTCTTAACATTTTACCCTCTTAACTAATGAGTTGAATTAAATCTTTAATACATGTTCTTTAAAAAAAAAAAAAAAACAGTTCACATATTTCTCCCACCATGCAGCTCCTCCCTCCAGCAATCTGTTCTCAGTATCTATGGGCTTGGTTGGGGGGGGGATTATTTTTAGATTCCACATATGAGAGATCATACAGAATTTATCTTTCTATGTCTAACTTATTTCACTTAGTATAATGCCCTTGAGGTCCGTCCATGTTGTTGCAAATGGCAAAACTCTATCTTTTTTTATAGCTACGTAGTATTCCATTGCATATATCGACCACATCTTCTTTATCCTTTCATCCATCAGTGAACGCATAGGTTGTTTCCTGATCTTGGCTACTGTAAATAACACTGCAGTGAATGTGGGGTGCAGATATCTTCCCAAGTTTGTGTTTTTGTATCCTTCAGATGAATACCCAGAAGTGGAATTGCTGGATCACATGGTAGTTCTACTTCACACTGTTTTTTGTTTTTGTTTTCTTTTTGTGTCTTTTTAGGACCTCACCCGCAGCATATGGAAGTTCCCAGGCTAGGGGTCGAATCAGAGCTGCAGCTGCCAGCCTAAGCCAAAGCCACAGCCACAGCCACAGCAAGTGGGGATCCAAGCTGCTGGACCCACACCCCAGCTCAAGGCAATGCTGGATCCTTAACCCACTGAGTGAGGCCAGGATCAAACAGGTGCCACCACAGAGACAAGCCAGAGCGTTAACCCATTGAGCCACAGCAGGAACTCCCTCATCTTTTCTACATGTTCGTTTATTATTCATGTGGGAACCATATTTTTAACTTTTCAAACATTGCACTTCAACAACACCTATGAAATTATTGGTAAATATTTTCTTTTTCTTCTCCTTCTCCTTCTTCTTTTTACAGTTTGGGCTACTCTTTGGTGACCGGTAAATATTAACTGAAATGCTCTATATCCAATATTAATATAGAATACAGTTTTGTTTTATTGGTTTTTGGGGTTTTTTTGTTTTTTTTTCTTTTGCTTTTTAGGGCTGCACCCACAACATGTGGAGGTTCCCAGGCTAGGGGTTTAACAGGAGCTGTAGCCACCAGCCTACGCCACAGCCACAGCAACATGGGATCCGAGCCACATCTGCGACCTACACCACAGCTCACGGCAATGCCAGATCCTTAACCCATTGAGCAAGGCCAGGGATCGAACCCGCAACCTCGTGGTTCCTAGTCGGATTCATTAACCACTGCGCCACGATGGGAACTCCTAGAATACAGTATTTTTATGATGCAAATTTCTATGGAAATAATAAAAAGAAAGAAATAGCATGGCTAACCACCAGCAAAATTAAAATGATTTATTTTGTGTTTGTGTGATATTTAATAAAAGATGCTCAAAATAACGAGAGTGCTTGCATTTCCACTACTCATGTATTCAACATAATTATGAAAATTTTAAAACATTTAAAGATCTTTATTTTCAAAAACATTGATAAAAGTAAACAGACATAAAACTAAGAGAAAAGAATCCTCTACCTCTCTAACATTTAAAAATGTTAAAAAATAAATGTCATAAGAGTTCTCTTGTGGCACAGCAGGTTAAGGATCTGGGGTTGTCACTGCAGTGGCTTGGGTCACTTCTGCGGCACAGGTTGGATCCCTGGCCCAGGAACTTCTACATAACGTGGGTGCGGTCAAAAATAAATAAATAACGTAATGTACCTAAAGAGCATAAGGTTTGGGATCAATCTAACTTGGGGCTCAAGTCCAATCTTTTCCCCTTATTACGTTAAGGTCCTATAACATCTCCAACTCTGTTTTTTCAGCTGTTAACTAGCCTTAGTGACAATATCTTTCTCCCAGGATGGTTTTGAGGATAACATCACATCTGGAAAACGCCTAGAACTATGTGGTAAACAGTAGGAGACCAACACACAACAAATAACCCTTTTGCACCCGTGAGTCAAAGTTTTATCTAGTAAACTGTATCAACTAGAAATTTGAGAGCTAAAAAAGAGAGAAAAATTACTACTATGTGCAAAGTTGTTTTAAAGTCAACACTCATCTATTTCATAAATTAACTGGGCTGTAATTTAACTCATAAATTAACTGGCTGAGCATATTAATGTTAAGCATTTTAATGCTGAGCATATTAATCTGATATGCTCAGATTAATAAAAATAATGATGCAAACCAATAATAATATAGCCATTAAAATCTTTACTATATAGCAGCATCATACTCTTTACTTGTGTTAACTGAATAAACTGCATGCAGTAATTATCTGTCACCGTGTAACAAATCACCACAGCTGTAACAGCTTAAAACATTACTCGTTTATGATTGCACAGTTTCTGTGAGTCAGAAGCCTAGGAGTGGATTAGCACAGTCTTCTAATGATGGATTGGCGGCTCACAAGGTTGCAATTAAGGTGTTGGCCAGGCTGTGTTCTCATCCGGAGGTCTGACTGGGGAAGGCCGCATACACCTGATCACCGAGATGTCAGCGGTGTTGGGTTTCTCTCAGTTATGGGATTTACGGACGCTAGCTTCTTCAAAATCAGCAGAGAGAGAACATGAGTTTACTGGCAAGATGAAGTCTTATAGTTATAGTTGCACCATGCGTCCAGAGACATCTGCTGTGTACAGAGTCAGAGCTGGTGTGCACAGTTTTGGGGGTTAATTTTTTTTACATATATTATGTGCATGTTTCCATGTAATGCAGATTGTACAGAATTATTATGGTGACTTTATTACAACCCATTAGCTACCTGGATTTGGCTAATTTCTGCTCAATAAGTATTTACTGTTTGTGGGCTGCTACTGTTAAATGCTGGGGACACAAAAATAAAGATAGGGTCTCTACCCTGAAACTTTCATCTAGCCAGGAGACAAACATGTGAAAAACTAAGTGTAATGCCATGTGACACATGCATTCACCAATAATCGGACATTGGGTTGTCGCTCACACAGCAATGATCAATGCCACTGTTAAGACACGTCCTGTCCCCCAAGATTGTCATTTCGGAGGTGGGATTGCTGAGTCAGAGGGTGGGGACATCGCACAGCCAGACTGCTCCCCAGAATGGGGCGTCTGCTTACCTGGCCCCCCAACAGCCTGCCCAGGGTAGGGGTTTTTATTTGGGCTACTTTGACAGTAAACTGGGTATACCTCAAGTGATGATAATTTCAGTTACCAGTGGAATTGAACTTCTGAATGTAGAAGTCCATTATTTCTGTTCCTTCGTATCTAGGCCCTCGTCTTGGCCCTGCCCGTGGCCCTCTGTCCCTCACGTGGGGTCTTGAAGCTTCGTGTAACGTGTAAACACGTGTGATTATTGCTGGTTTCTTTCACTTAGGCCACAAGGCCCTGGCCAGGCCAAGCTGTGCGTGGAGCGACCCTAGAGCACACTGAGAGGAACCCTGACATCCTGGTCCTTCAAGAATCAATGACCTGATGCCTGTGGCCAACTCTTCCTAGAATATCTTGCTCTGCCTTTGCCCAGCTCTTTCCTCCAGAGACTTCCTCCTCTTAACAACAAATGCCGTCACAAGGACGCTACGCACAAGACAGGTGAGTGGTCCCCGTGCTCACAGCTCCTCGGAAAGAAAAAAAACGGGGGCATTGGATGTTCCCAGCCAAGATGGTGGCGCCCAGGAAACGCCTTCGCCGGCCCGTCTTGAAACACAAGGTAAGTAAGAGAGTCGCCTGTGAGGCAGGAGGACGACGGGGAGGCCCGTTAGGTGTGGCCCTGCATCCCAGTAATTCTACTTCAGTAGGCTGCCTGACGTTAATATCCGCGAATCTAGTTAGAGGTGGAGGCCCGGACCCTTTCAATGAAGGGAAAAAAGCAAACCCATGGAGCAGTAAAGACAAATTGAAATTTAGCAATCTAGCCATTTTAGCGCAATAAAATTCCAAATCATGTATCCTTTAAAAACATCATTACATCCTAATGAAATTAGGAAAAAGAACTTCAAAATTGAAACGCTGAAAGAAAAATCAATAAAAGATACCACTGGAGTTCCCGTTGTGTCTCAGTGGGTTAAGAACCCTACTGATATCCCTGAGGATGCTGGTTCAATCCCTGGCCTCGCTCTGCGTGTTAAAGGATCTGCTGTTGCCGTGAGTTGCAGTGTAGGTTGCAGATGTGGCTGGGATCTTGGGTGGTTGTGGCTGTGGTGTAGACTGGCAGCTGCAGCTCCTATTTGAACCCTAGCCTGGGAATTGCCCTATGGCTGCAGGTGCGGCCCTAAAAACATATATAGGAAAGTATCTATTTTTAATGTTCAGCTAAGTCAAACCAACAGACATTTATTAAAAGTCTAAAATAGGGAGTTCCCTGGTGGTCTAGTGGTTAGGATGCAGCACTTTCACTCCTGCAGTCCAGGGTTCAATCCCTGGTCTGGGAGCTGAGATCCCGCATCAAGCAGCTGCACGCTGTGGCAAAAAAAAAAAACAAAAGCCTAAATAGATGCATGTCCTAAGTGTCATGGCATGGATAATGAAATAAGCCCGTGGCTTGATATTGTCCGTATGCCGTGGTCCCAACTGCCCGGGGCACCCGTGAACCCCTGGCCGGGAGCCTGGACTCCCCTGAGCAAGTCCCTCCAGCCTTCTGGGTGTTAGTCTTCGCTCTGGAAAATTCGAGTCCTTCCCTGAACTGATTGAAAAGTCCCTCCTCTTTCCTCCTTCCTTACGAAGCCCGTGAACCCACGTCCTTCCCTGCTCAGAGTTCTGTTCGTTCCCCCACGTTAATGAGGTTATGTACCGCGGCCTTCGCTGGGCTGACAAGTGCACCTTTTTAGAGTTCAGCGCAACACATATAGCTTATCCAGAGAAAGTCAAGCAAAATGTTTTTTTCTTTTCTTTTCTTTTTTTTGCCTTTTGTCAAATGACACCACATTCCTCTCAAAGCGATTTGTTTCATTGTACAAAAGAGATAGAATCTGGAAGCCCGAGGTATTAAAATCATACCCTAAACGCGCAAGCAAAGCCGTGGGGAGTCATTTTCTAAGTTGGAAACTCACCTAATTATGTTTCTTGGGCTGTTTACAGCCTGCCCAGTCCCGCAAAAGTCAATCATAAAAACGTGTTTTATTTATTTATTTTTTTTTTGTCTTTTTGCCTTTATGTAGAGCCACACCCGCGACATATGGAGGTTCCCAGGCTAGGGGCCTAACAGGAGCTGAAGCTGCCGGGAGCTGTAGCCGCCGGTCTACACCACAGCCACAGCAACGCGGGATCCCAGCCGCGTCTGCAACCTTCACCCCAGCTCACGGCAACGCCGGATCCTTAACCCACTGAGCGAGGCCAGGGATCGAACCGCAACCTCGTGGTTCTTAGTCGGATTCGTTAACCACTGAGCCACGACGGGAACTCCAAAAGCGTGTTTTAAAGCAGAGTCTTTGCCCGCGACAGGCTGAAGCTCTTAGCTCCCGAGGAATCCCACGGATCTCTGGTAAGGATGCAGTGAGCCCAGATGCCCTCTGGTCCTGCGGCTCCAGGTCTGTCCCCTCCCCCCAACCTCCATGTCCTCCTTGAAATGGGTGAGGGGCCCGGGGGCCTAGAACTTGGGATGCGACCATCAACTCTGTTCTCCAGAGTCTGACTCCGAGTCCAGAGTCGGTTTGACGGGTAAGTGCAGCGGCGTCCGGGGCAGAGCCTTAAAGAGACAAAGCCCGCGGCGTCTCATCCCGGGGCCCGGACGCTGCAGACACTACAAACTGCAACCCGTTCACGTCCCATCAGTGGAAAACGGCTTCTCCAGTGGTTAAAACCTGCTATGTATCTTACAAAAAGAAAAAGAATTATTTCTGAAGCCTCTGGTTCAGACGCTGCGCGTGGCGAGGGCTCAGGAGGGCCCTGTTCACCGCCACGCAGCGCCTCGCCCTCGGCTTCTCCCCTGCGAAGACGAAGCGCTGGGCCAAACGAATGCTACGCTGCTTAACACTGCGTAGTTTTTAAAGAGCTTCGCATCCTTGATCATGAGATAAACGAGATAACTAAACCTTTGAGATCTTCCGAAAGTCAGTCTTGGAGACAGCAGGATTTTGTCCCCCCAAGCCTCGGTTTCAGCTTCTTGGAAGGGTCAAAAATTTGCCAACAACATCTTCTGAACATTGTCAAACATTTTAAACCTTTGCATTAAACATTGATTTTTTTTTTTTTTTTTTTTTTTTTTTGCCTCTTTTTACTCTCCGTGCCATTTTCAGTCTGCTTCCACGGCGGGGTGCTCTTCGGGGCAGGAAACCTCCGCTTTCATGTCCTTCAGCATTTGGTGAGAGGTCTTTTCCGTCTCCCCTCCTAGGAACCTGTTCAAAATCTACTGCGTTTTGGCAGTTGTCTGCCCCACCCCCAAATATAAGCACCAGTTAGGTGTCAATATAAGCTCCAGGCAAAAGGCACGTTCTTTGTAGTCAGTAAATTTCCTCCGACTATTTCCTAAAGCGCCGCGCCTCCAGCTTTAAAAAGGAGGGCAGGAAAAATGCCAGTTGCAATCTCCCGCTCTCATTAGGGCTCCCTGTCAGAAATGGGCTAAAGAGGGGGGAATAAGGGGTAATTTTCCTTTAAAATGGAGAAGAGTCTCCTTTAGAAAGGAAATTCCCCCGAGGAAGTTGTTTTAGAGCAAATAACTGTTCGGGAGGAAGCCGGCAAAAGGTGGGGAGGGACTCGCTTTGATTCTCCCCAGTCTGTGTATTTGAGCCCAGACCAGACAACATCTTATGCACATATTAATAGAATGCAAATCAGCCTCCTGCGACCTCAGCGGTATTTGACACAAAGTATTGTCAACAGAAAGGGTTTGGGTGTACTTTTTAAATCCCAACATGGTGCCCTGGGGGGCGGTGCTGGGGGCGGTGGGCGATCCGGCCGGGGGATGAATGCCGGGCTTGCTTCCAGTGGGGTGGAGAGTAAAGTGCTTGGCGGGATTTCCTCCACATCAAGGAGCTCTCTGGAAAGGTGTGAGTGTCTTCTTCCAAGTCCTCAGGTGCTGAGTCACTCTGCAGCCCAGAGCAGGGGTTCTAAGCTCAGGGCCCACCAGGGTCGCTGGGAGCTTCTGCCAACGGTTTGCGACAACGCTCCCGCCCCCGGCTCCCGTCCAGCAGGGCTCCGCGGGCCTGAGACTCTGCATTGCCAATGCATTTCCCATTAATACCCATGCACACTCGAGTTTTCACGACTCGTGGGTGACGGAATTATTCTCCCCTGGTGACCCTAGGAAGCCGAGCCATCTCCGCTGGGTGCAGCCTGCGGGGGGGCGGGGGCGAGAAAGCCCAGGAAAGCCTCCCTCTCGAGTCTCGCGTTTGTCTCCTTCGTACAGACTTGCTCCCCATGGACATATAAACCATTTAACCCCAGATCCCACAGCGCTGTAAGCCATACTTACGCTTCAGAGAAACGCTAGTTGTGTTTTATTTACCCATCTGATCAAAAACATTTCTCGAAGCCTCCTCTGTGACAGGCGCTGTGCTGGGCTTTGGGGAAGCACTGGTGAACAAAACAGAGAAAACAGCCTTGTCCCCATGGAGCTCAGGAGGGGGGACCAGCGGAGAAATAGACTAAGTTCCCTGGCCTGTGAGAAGGTGCCCCGAGCTCTGGTCAGTTGGAAAAAGCGGCAAAAGCTGGGAGTGTGGGAGGGGCCGCTTAGAAGTCACAGCAGGTGCGGCTGGCGTGGGTGGCGGGTCTCTGGACCACACGGCTGGGGAGCGAAGATGTGACAGGAGGAGGGAGAGAGGAGGCGGCTGTCTGGGCAAAGGCTCTAAACCGGGACCCCCCTGGGTCCAGGCTTCCTGTGGCCGGGTGGGCGGGTCACCAACGGGGCAGGGATGTGGAGCTGGGAAGGAACAAATATCAGAGCTTGAACATGTCTGAGCTGCTCTGGAGACCTCGAGAAGGAAACTTGCGTGGAGAAAGTATTCAGAGAGAGAAACAGGAAGGAGCCGGTCCTAGACACCTCTACGCAAAATAGGCGCTCTGGCCGCTGGGCCTGGGACTTTGAGGGCGTGGGCAGCAGGAAGCAGGGTGGCAGGGTGTCGCCTGGTCTTGCCAGAGGCTGGGAGGAATAATAACAGGCCTGGGAGTTCTGTCGTGGCTCAGTGGTGACAAACCTGACTAGTAACCATGAGGACGGGGTTCCATCCCTGGCCTCGCTCAGTGGGTTAAGGATCCAGCGTTGCCATGAGCTGTGATGTAGGTCACAGATGCAGCTCAGAACCCACATTGCTGTGGCTGTGGCGTAGGCCGGTGGCTGCAGCTCCTATTCAACCCCTAGCCTGGGAACTTCCATATCTTGCGGATGTGGCCCTAAAAAGAAAAACTAATAATCATAACAGCCCTGGAGCAAAGCCTGGCTCTGGCCTGTGGTCAATTCTCCAACCTCTCCAAGGCGCGTCTCATCTGGGAAAGAAATGGTCTAACTAAAACCCAAGCGGAAGAGCTTGCATGCTAACACAGTCAGATGAAGTGTAACCAGGCCCCGCTAGGAAGGAAAAGCCTGAAAGTCACTTCCCAGAGCACGTTAAATCCAGCCTGAAACCAAGCACAACAAAGAGCAAGAGAATTCCTTGCTCTTTTGATTTTCGAGGGCCTGTTGAAATTCAAGGTCAAGTGTTTTCATCAGCGTCTGTTGCTTCTTCTTTTTCTCATGGAGCACCTTCAGGTCCCCCCCACCCAGACCGTTTCTTAGTCTGTGCTCGTCCTTGTGGAGCTCAAGGTCAAGCCAAGGAGGCAGCCTGCTGTGGACTTCCCTGCCGGCTTAGAGGGTTCACCCCCCCATGTCATCACTGCTGTGGTGAAGGTTCAATCCCCGGCTTGGGAACTTTTGCACGGCCTAAATAAATAAATATTTTAAAAATAAAAGTTACAAAAAAAGAGATATCCTGTTACAGAATTAAGAATTAATGATTAAAGCAAGGCGCCCTCACAGGGGACTTACTGGGGTTAGAATATTCTCTCTCTTTATTATTTATGTTGGCCGCGCCCATGGCACATGGAAGTTCCCAGGCCAGGGATCAAACCCATGACAAAGCAGTGACCTGAGCTACAGAAGTGATAATGCTGAATCCTTAATCCACTAGGCCACCAGGGAACTCCTCTATATCTTGATTAGGGTGAAGTCTGTAGGGAAATCCTTTTGTGAAAATCCATCCCTTGGTACGATTATTGTAATATGTGAATTTTTGTTGTGTGTAAATTACTACTCGATAAATTTGATTAACTATGACTTTTTTTTTTTTGGTCTTTTTGCCTTTTCTAGGGCCACACCCGCAGCATAGGGAGGTTCCCAGGCTAGAAGTCCAGTCGAAGCTACAGCTGCCGGCCTACACCACAGCCACAGCAACGCAGGATCCGAGCCGTGTCTGCGACCTGCATCATAGCTCAGGGCAACGCCGGATCCTTAACCCACTGAGCGAGGCCAGGGATCGAACCCGCAACCTCATGGTTCCTAGTCGGATTCATTAACCACTGAGCCACGACGGGAACTCCAATTAACTCTATGATTTTAAAAATAAAATATGTCCCTACTCTCTCTCTCTTTTTTTCTTTTTTGCTTTTTAGGGCCACATCTGCGGCACATGGAAGTTCCCAAGCTAGGAGTCAAATTGGAGCCGCAGCTGCCGGCCTGCACCACAGCAAAGGCAGAGGCTGAACCCAAATCCTCATGGATACTAGGTGGGTTCATTTCCACTGCACCACAGCGGGAACTCCTGTCCCTGCTCTCTTATTTCACATCATAGATGATTCTTCAGTTAAGAAACGTTCCATACAGGAGGTTCCTGTTGTGGCTCAGTGGGTTGCAAACCCTGCTAGTATCCATGAGGATGCGGATTTGGTCCCTGGGCCAGCTCAGTGGGTTAAGGATCCAGCTTTACTGTGAGTTATGGTGCAGGTCACAGACATAACTCAGATCTGGCGTTGCTGTGGTTGTGACGTAGGCTGGCAGCTGCAGCTCTAATTGGACCCCAAGCCTGGGAACTTCCATATGCTGCGGGTGCGGCCCTTAAAAATCCCAACCAAACAAACAATAAAAAACCCAAAGCTTTACATATAAAGAAATAAGTGGGCATTAGTGGGCATGAACGTCAGTCTTATCATTTTATAATCGCAGAATCAAAACGGGGGAGAATGACATGAAGGGCATTATCTACCGCCGCGGGTAATTTCCAGTCGTGTTTAAGGATCACACTTGTCCCTTTGACTTGAAACCTTGAGCGATGACGCATCTGGGCCCAGGAAGCAGACAGAAGGAGCGCGGGAGGGTGAGCGACCCGTCCTGACCGCTCTCCACGCTCACCCCGGGCTGAAGAGGAGGAATGACTTGCAGAAATGACCACTTTCCAAAATTCAGACCCCCTTCTCCTGGTGGAGGGTGGGCTTCCGGGGCCACCTGGATTGTCACCCACCAAGCTTGGGAACGGTCCTCCCGCAAGGGCAGCGTCCGGTCTTGGACGGAGACCCTTTCTGTCTCTTTCCCGACTGGAGAACATCATCGCTGTTGTTTGAATAAAAGTGTAGGAGTTCCCGTCGTGGCGCAGTGGTTAGCGAATCTGACTAGGAACCATGAGGTTGCGGGTTCGATCCCTGGCCTTGCTCAGTGGGTTAAGGATTCGGCGTTGCCGTGAGCTGTGGTGTAGGTTGCAGACGCGGCTCGGATCCTGCGTTGCTGTGGCTGCGGCGCAGGCCAGTGGCTACAGCTCCGATTAGACCCCTAGCCTGGGAACCTCCCCATGCCGCGGGTGTGGCCATAAAATGACAAAAAGGCAAAAAAAAAAGTGTAAGTGCACTGTAAGTTCTGGCTGCCTGTGTCCCTCTGAACCCTTGCCCTGCTGAGGAAGCGCGCCTCGGGCCGTTTCTTTGTAAAGAATTAGAAGGCTGGACACCCAGTTCCGGGAACCTCCCCGCTGCCTGGGTGCGGGCCGGCTGAGGAAATGTGCTGAGTCGGGGCGGCCGACCAGCTGCTGGAACCCAGGCTGCAGCAGTGACAATGCTGGATCCTTAACCACTGGCCATCAGGGAACTCGCGTTGTGCTTTTAATTTGCATTAATTTAATGGTTAATGCCATTGAATATCTATCCATGTACTTATTTGCCATCTGTTCATCCTCTTTAAGGAAATGTCATGTCTTTTGCTCATGTTCTAATTAAATTTTGTGCTTTTTGCTGTGAAGTTTTGAGATTTCTTTACACATTCTAGATATTAGTTGTTTATCAGTATGTGATTTGCAAATATTTTCTCCCATTCTGTAGCTTGTCTTTTTATCCTCTTAAGAGAGCCTTTTACAGAGCAAAAGCTTTCGATTTTAAGTTCCATTCATTAATTTTTCTTTTCATGGACTGTGATTTTGGTGTCAAGTCTAAGAAATCCTTGCCTACATTAAAAAAAAATTTTTTTCCTAAGTTTCTTGCTAAATGTCTTAAATATTTACAGTTTATGTCTATTGATTTATTTATTTAGCTGCACCTGCAGCATGCAGAAGTTCCCAGGCCGGGGAGCAAACCCATGCCACAGCAGTGACAATGCCAGGTCCTTAACATGCTGAGGCGCCAGGGAACTCTTTATAGTTTACTTTTAAATCCATGTTCTGGTTGAGTTTACTTTTATTTAAGTGTGAGACTTAGGTTGAGAGTTTTGTTGTTGTTGTTGTTTGTCTGTGGCTATCATATTACTCTAGCACCATTTATATATTTTCTTCATTGAATTGTTTTTGCACTTTTGTTAGTCAGTTGGCATATTTGTGTGGGTCTGTCTTGGGATTTTCATTTTTCCTTCCTTTCCTTCTTTCTTTCTCTCTGCCCGCACAAGCTGCATACAGAATTTCCCAGGCTAGGGGTCAAATCAGAGCTGCAGCTGCCAGCCTACACCACAGCCACAGCAACACCGGATCCAAGTTGCTCAAGCAACCGATGCTGGAGCTTGCGGCAACACTGCGTCTTTAACCACTGAGCCAGGATCAAACCTGCATCTTCACAGACACTATGTCAGGTTCTTAACCTGCTGAGCCACAATGAAAACTCCCTGCGTGGGTCTGTCTAAATTCTTCGTTCTGTTCCATTGTTCTATGTGTCTCTCCTCCAGAGATATCACATCTGCTTGATTTCTGTAGCTTTACAATAAGGCTTAAAATCAGGTAGAATGATTTCCCCTATTTTGTGTTTCTTTTGAGAACTTGTTTTGGCTATTTTAGTTCCTCTGCCTTCCCATAAAAAATTTAGAATAATCTTGTTTCTATCTAAAAAAAAAAAAAATGACTGGCATTTTGACAGGGGTTGAATCAGAGCCACAGCTGCCAGCCTACACTACAGCCACAGCAACACTGGATCCAAGTTGGATCTGCAAACTATGCTGGAGCTTACGACAACACTGGGTTCTTAACCCACTGAGCAAGGCCAGGGATTGAACCCACATCCTCATGGACAATGAGCCACAATAGGAACTCCATAGAATATAAAATTTTAAAGTTTGTATGGAAACACAAAAGACCCTGAATAGCCAAAACAATCTTGAGAAAGAAGGATGGACCCAAGGAATCAGGCTCCCTGATGTCAGATTATATATACTACAAAGCTACGGTTATCAAAACAGTATGGTACTGGCACGGAAACAGACACATAGATCAATGAAAAAGGACAGAAAGCCCAGAAGTAAGCCCACGCATTTATTGTCAATTAATCTACAAACGGGATGCAAGAATATACAATGGAGAAAAGACAATCTTTTCAGTAAGTGGTGCTGGGAAAACTGGAGAGCTAAACATAAAGGAATGAAATTATAACATCCCAGGAGTTCCCTGGTGGTTCAGCAGGTTAAGGATCCAGCATTGTCACTGCAGTGGCTGTGGTTACTGCTGTGGTGTGGGTTCAATACCTGGCCCAGGAGCTTCTGCATGCCACAGACATGTCCAAAAAAACAAAAACAACTCAAAATGGATTAAAGACCCAAATGTAAGACCAGATAGCATAAAGCTCCTAGAGGAAAACATAGGCAGAACACTCTTTGACATAAATTGCAGTAATATTTTTTGGATCTGTCTATAGAGTAATAGAAACAAAAATAAAAAGACTTAAAAGCTTTTGCAGAACAAAAGAAACCATAAACAAAACAAGAAGACAACCTACAAAATGGGAGAAAATGTCTTCAAATGATGCTACCATCAAGGGATTAATTTCCCAAATACACAAACAGCTTAATATTTAAAAAAAAAAAAAAAAAAAAATGGACAGACCTGGGTGTTCCCGTTGTGGCTCAGTGGGTTAAGAAGCTGATTAGTATTAATGAGGATACAGGTTCAATCCCTGAACCTCGCTCAGTGGGTTAAGGATCTGGCATTGTGGCAAGCTGCAGTGTAGGCTGCAGATGTGGCTCAGATCCCGCATTGCTGCAGCTGTAGTGTCGTCCTGCAGCTGCAGCTCTGATTCGACCCCTAGCCCAGGAACTTCCATATGCCACAGGTGCGGCCCTAAAAAGAAAAAAAAAATGGACAGAAGATCTAAAGATATTTCTCCAAAGAAAATGTACAGATGGTCACGTGTGTATTTCTGTGTGTATATCTGGGTGTGTGTTCATGTGTGTGTATGCTCACGTATGTGTATCTGAGTATGCTCCTGTGTGTCTCTGTGTGTGTCTTCATGTCTGTGTTTCTCCGTGTGTGTTTCCGTGTGTGTGCTCTTGCACGCTCGCGGATGTGTGTCTGCGTGTTCATGTTCCTGTTTGTGTGTATCTGTTGAGTTTCATAAATTTGGGGCATGGGAAGTGGTGGCAGGATCTATGCTTTTTTTCAGTATTAGTGCCTCGGGTTTTTAACTTTTTTAATAAATTTGTCGGTCTTCCATTAGTATCCTTTAATTTATGAACAAAGTAAGGAGAAAAGTTATTTATTTTGCTTAACCTAGCTGACTAGAGACAAGGAATGGCAGACGAGGAAGCAGCTTTGCCTGGGCTCCGATTCAGCCGCCCGAGTGAGGACAGAGGTGGATGTGGTTACTGAATTCCACTGCGCGCGACTTGCTCCGGCGGGAACACCAGTGTGCCCCGTAACCCTCTCTGTTCTGACTTGGTCACCGCCGCCATCGACCTTAGCTTTCTGGTGGTAGCTGGCGTGCCTGAGTGCAGAGGCACAGCTCCAAGTGTTTTATACAAATCAGCTCATTACACCCTCACGCACCCCAAGACGCAGGGGCGAGTATCTGCCTCATTTACAGCCATGCAGACCTTAGCACGGAGGAGCGAAGCAACAATGCCCAAGCCACACGGCGCAGAAAATGAACTGAGAACATCCAGTAAACATGAACGACCACAGATTCAGCTTGTAAACAGCACAGTTAGCACCGGTTCCAGCACCCTAACCTTTGCCTTCTAGTTAAGCTCCGAGTAAGCTCACCCAGGCCGCTCGGGACGTTTGCCGACTCACTCTGCACAACAGGTCACTGGAATGTTCCTGAACAGCCCACACGCGTGGGCTGCAGAACCTGCCCTTCGCTCGTAAAGAACACAGAAAGCTTCGGGGATGAGCTCTGACTCGCTCCACCGGATCCTGGGACCTGCCTGCTGCGCCCCAATGTCCCTCCCACAAGGGGAGGGGCTAGGGCCTCTTCTCTAGGGTCCTCGCCTCACAGAGCCAGGGTGGGACACGGATCTCCTCTCTGGATGGAAGTCTCTCAACTTTGAATTGAGCGGATCCCAGAGAGTTTGTACAGCTTGACGTCAATCGAACTGGACATTGCTGAGGCCACTTTTCCCAAGAGAGGACCTGCTCGCACCTGCAGACCCGCCGCCCCGCGTCGCTTCCCCCTTTCTCCTCTAGAGGGCGCCCTGCAACAAGGAGCGGCCGCTCCCTCTGCGGCTTGGCGCAAATCTCGACTCTGGCGGCGAAAAAATTCCAAACACACGATGTATTTGGATTTTTCATAATATTGGTTGATTTCAATTCATGTCCTCTTTTGTGTTCGTGGATGACCAAGAGCTGTGTGATTTTTTCACATGCATTCATGTAAAAAAAAAAAAAAGATTTTTTCTGAAAGGTTTGTTAGCAATTGCAAATTTATACTCTGAGAGGGAGTTTTAATTTTGCCAGAACTATAGGCTTTTAGTCTAGAGGCACAGTGATATTTTCTTCCACTAATAATGGCCGTGTTGTCACATATGAGCTGAGGACATTAAATAAATATTAGAGACCAGCAATTCAGCTTGTAGACACTGACGCATTTAGTCACTACTTGCTCTGCAGGCCCTGTTGTATCGCCGCCTTCCTTTGTCTTCAGCAGGATGAAACGTCTGTTGCTGAGACTCTGTCCATTAGCTTTTTTGGATGATCTTTCAAGATTCAAGACATCCTACATCACATATTTAAAAAAAAAAAAAAAAGTATCTGCAGGAGTTCCAGTCGTGGCCCCGCTGGTTAAAAACCTGACGTAGTGTCCATGAGGATGCGGGTTCAATCCCTGACCTTGCTGGGTGGGTTAAGGCTCAGGCATTGCTGCAAGCCACAGCACAGGTCACAGATGTGGCTCAGATCCGGCGATGCTGTGGCTGCGGTGTATGCAGGCCGGCAGCTGCGGCTCCAACTTGACCTCTAGCCCAGGAACCTCCATATGTGGCAGGTGCGGTGTAAAAAGAAAAAAAAAAATGATGTATCTGCAAACAATTATATATGAAACAGATAGACAACAAGGGCCTACTTACAGCACAAGGAATTGCTAAAGTCAATATCCTGCGATAAACCATAAGGAAAAAGAATATGAAAAGCGTATATACATGCTTATATGTATATATATGTATATATTATATATAAAACTGAATCATTTTGCTGTACAACAGAAACTAACACAAGATTGCAAACCAGCCATACTTCAATTTTATAAAATGTATCAAATTTTGGATCAGGATGATTTTTAATCTGACATGTTTCATATTGCTTTCTTCTGTGCATTTAACAAAATGTGATCCCTGCGTCGCCGGGAGAGGGGGTGTGAATTCAGCTGGCTTGCAAACTCACAGTGGAGGATGAGGGGCCGGTGGCAGAGGCAGCGGAGAACGCGGGTGGGAGGCCCTCCTTCCCCGAGGCTCCGTGGGCTGAGGGTGTGCCCATGAAATTTTTTAAAAATTAAAAAAGAAAAATTTAAATAGAATGAACTCAACTTTAAAAACAAACAAAAAAAATGCATTCCCAGAGAAAAAAGTCTTGACAATGTTCATAAACTTTCCAAACTGAAGGTAATCTGCTCAGAAAATTTTCTAAACTCTGAGGTGAATTGCTTTGGGAGAATCTGAAATCCTAAGAATATTAACTCTTATCCCTGAAAAAAAAAAAGAAAAGCATTTTTAAAATTTTTTATGATTTTTGTTTTTTCCACAATAGCTGGTTTACAGTGTTCTGTCAATTTTCTACTGCACGGCAAGGTGACCCAGCCACACACAGGCGTATACATTTTTTTTCTCACATTATCATGCTCCATCAGAAGCGACTAGATAGAGTTCCCAGCGCTGCACAGCAGGATCTCACTGCTTATCCACTCCAAAGGCAATAGCTTGCATCTATTAACCCCAGATTCCCAGTCCCTCTGACTCTTCCCCCCTCCTCCTTGCAACCGCAAGTCTGTTCTTCATGTACATGAGTTTCTAAGAAAAGCATTTTAAAGAAAAGGAAACAAGAGGGTTCCCTGGTGGCCTAGCAGGTTAAGGACCCGGCATTGTCACTGCTGTGGCTCTGGTTACAGCTATGGTGCAGGTTCAATCCCTGACCCAGGAACTTCGGAAAACCATGGGCACAGCCAAAGGAAAGGAAAGAAAAGAAAAAGCAGCGAAGAGGAGGAAGAACTGACATTCGAGTGCCTTTGCATCCTAGTTACAGCCCCTCAAGTGAAGCTGGCCGCATTTCAGTGTGGAACTGTTTAGAATCCGATGGTCGCCGCCCTGCGATGGGGAGCAGTGGACACGGGGCAGGGTGCGGTCTGGCGGCCGGGAGTGGGAGCCCCGCCCGGGCCCCGCCCGCTCAGCCTGGACCGCAGGAGGGAACCCTGCGATAGTCTGTGCCTCAGTTTCCCTCTGCATAAAAGAGGCACGAAAGCCAGCGAGCCTCTGGCCACATTTTGGGGGACCTCCCGGAAGCCTGTGTGACCAGCAGGCACGGACTGCGGCTGTAGGGCTGTGTTCCTTCCTCTGGCTCAGCCTGGGGGCTGAGGAGGGGAGAAGGCAGGTGGGACGGAGGTGAGAGTCGGAGCCCACCCCTCCCGGTGCAGACGCGTTAATCCGGGCAGCTTCCCAAACCGCAAGTCTGCAACCACTAGAGGCACAGATTCAGTTTAAGGAGTCCAGCCGGTAATTTTTTTATGTCATAGAAGAGAAAATAAAGTCATATGTCCTATATACTATACATGTAACAGAACAGAAGAGACTGATAAGGGGTAAGTGTGGTGCTGTTGTTACTTTTGTTTTTCTTTTTATGGCCACACCTGCGGCACATGGAAGTTCCCAGGTTAGGGGTGAAATCAGAGCTGCGGCTGACAGTCTATACCACAGCCACTGCAACGCCAGATCAGAGCCAAATCTGCCACCAACCCCCTCTGCAGCTTGTGGCAACACCGGATCCTTAACCAGGTGAGCGACGCCAGGGATGGAACCGGCATCCTCACAGACGCTATGTTCGGTTCTTAACCCACTGAGCCACAGTGGGAACTCCCGTCACTGCATTTTTTGTTTGTTTGTTTCAGACACAGAAGCACAATCCCAAAGTACAGCACATTTCCTCCTGCAGGTCAGTGAGGATGTGAGAGGGGCCGGAAGAGGCCACAACCCTCCAAGCAGAATAGAATGCTCTACCGACATCACGCCAGCCGGCGGACCGGGCCTGTAGATGTGTTGCCATGGCAACCTGCTCCCCCCACCTCCCCCTCTGCCAGGTCCCGCCGTTCTCCTGATGGGCCTGAGAGGACCAGCTGTGTAGGGCCTCTGTGCAGCCCCAGCCCCTGGCCCCACAGACCTGGGGACCAGGGGGTCCCTAGGAAGCCCCCAGGCCTGGAGCCGGCGCAAAAGACCTGTCCCAGGCCAAGCGGTTTGTTTTCATCACCAGGCAAAGCTCCACTCTTGCGTTTCTCCTGTTAGATGAGAGCTGTGTTCAGAGGACTCAGAGCGGCCGGGGTGGGAAGCACAGAAAGGCAGGCCCGTTCCCTCGGCGACGGCCGCAGCCGGGCTCAGGATTGGAGCAGACTCGAGGCCGGGGCTCCCCGCCTCGCTGGTGATGGAACGAGATGAAAGGAGACGGCCTGCCTGCCGTTCTCCCGTCTCCCAGGAGAAAGGCCACAAAAGCGGCCCCCGTGGCGACGTGGTCGCCTCAGAGGCAGATTCGGGTTTCTGTTCACACCCCGCTTCATCTTCACCGGGTGGCATTTGCATTTCCATCTTTCAGTCATTGAAAGAAGACGCATTCTTAAGGACAGAAATATCAAAGGCAAAGGAAATTGTTTAAGAAAACCACAGCCAGCAACTGTGTCCGTGTAAGCCTAGTATTTTCTAAATCCATTATAATTTCTCTTCATCAAATGTCTGATCCCTTTTCAGAGGGTTCAGGGACCCGTTTAACATTAGAATGAAGATAATAATCAGAGAACAGTCTATTTTTTTAATGCGCCAAAGATCTGAATAGCTACTCCACCAAGGAAGATGGAGATGGCAGATAAAGATGGGACGCAAATCAGAACAGGGAAAGAGGCCAGCACAGACCCGAGAGAGCAGCTAAACACCAAAAAATGGCCACACCGAGTGCTGCCCAGGGCTTTGCTTGTGGCTGTGGAGGACATGACACGTGCAGCCACTTCTGAAAGCAGCTTCAGCTCCTTAACAAGTTAAACCTCCGTTGAGCCCTTAAACCCCCCTTTCACCCCAGGAATCCGCCCCGAGAAGGGGATGTGCCTGCGTGTTTAGAGCCTGCTCGACACGGGTGACTACCGGAGACAACCCAGTGTCCACAAAGCAGCGCCCGAGCAGCGGAGCTTGGGGGTCCACACAGAAGAACGGAGTTCTATGCAGGAGTAAAAAAGGGTGAGTTATCGGTACACCCAACATTCTGCAACTAGACTGATTCTCTGAGAGGGAAAAAAACCAACGGCAACAGCTGAAAAAGGAGTGTATATTGGAGGATTTCTCTTGGATAGAAATCTAGAAAGTGCAAACTAATCTATTGTGATAAAAAGCTAATCAGCGGGAGTTCCCTTCGTGGCTCAGTGGTTGATGAATCCGACTAAGAACCATAAGGTTGCGGGTTTGATCCCTGGCCTTGCTCAGTGGGTTAAGGACCCGGCGTTGCCATGAGCTGTGGTGTAGGTTGCAGACGCGGCTCGGATCCCCCGTTGCTGTGGCTGTGGCTGTGGCGAAGGCCGGCGGCTTCAGCTCCTGTTAGACCTCTAGCCTGGGAACCTCCATATGCCGCGGGTACGGCTCTACATAAAGGCAAAAAGACAAAAAAAAAGCTAATCAGCGGTTGCTTTGGGGTAATGGGGGGCAGTGGAGACGGACAAGGTGAGGGGTTTCCAAAAGGGCACAGGAGGTTTGGGGTGGAGGAGGTGATGCTGTTTACTGTTGTGAACATGGCTTCACAGGTGCATACATAGGTCAAGACTTAGCAAGTTTGGAATGGATAAAGAAGATGTGGTACATATACACAGGGGAATAATATGCAGCCATAAAAAAAGAATGAAATAAAGCCATCTGCAGCAACATCAGTGGACCCAGAGATTCTCATACTAAGTGAAGTTAGAGAAAAGCAAATATCATACAAGATTACTTACATGTATGAAATCTAATTTTAAAGTAACACAAATGAACTTATTAACAAAACAAAAACAGACACACGAGCTTTTTTTTTTTTTTTTGCTTTTTGCTTTTCAGGGGTGCACATGTGGCAGTTCCCAGGCTAGGGGTCAAATCAGAGCTGCAGCTGCCGGCCTACACCACAGCCGCAGCAACGCAGGATCCAAGACAAGTTTGCAAACTACACCACAGCTCATGGCAACGCCAGATCCTTAACCCAGTGAGCAAGGCCAGGGATCGAACCCACATCCTCATGGATACCAGTCGGGTTCGTTACCGCTCAGCTACAACAGGAATTCCACTCACAGATCTTGAAGTCAAATTTATGGCTACCAAAGAGGAAACGAAGGAGACGATAAATTAGGAGTTTGGAATTAACATATACACACTGCTGTATATAAAACAGATAACCAGCAAGGACCTACTGCATAGCACCGGCAAATCTCAGTATTCTGTAATAACCTATATGGAAAAGAATCCGAAAAGGAATGGATACATGTATGTATGTAACTGATTCATTTTGCCGCACACCTGAAACTAACACAACTTTGTAAGTCAACTATACTCCAGTAAAAATTCATTTCAAACTTACCAAATTATATGGGTTTATACACTGTAGTATATGATATGCCAATGATACCACAAAAAGCTATAAAAACGACCAAAACCTCCTTTGCCTCTCAGGCCCCTCTCACCACTGTCACCGTCTTATTCCCTCTAAAGATTACATTCACCTCCTTCTTCGTCTTGCCTCTTGTGATCTGACTTCCACCCTCACAACGCTACCAAAGTCACTCTTGCAAAGACCGCTAATCATCGGCTGGTGGGAAGCCCGCTGGCCCTTGTCCCGGGACCGGGGCGCGGCACCTGACCCTGGGTCCCTCTCCTGTTACATCCTCCTCTGCTGGTCCCCTGCTTCTCCTGTCCCCACGGCCCCTGGCCTCCATCTCTTTCGCGGTCCTCCCACCTGCCTACGGCGGGCTGGGCGGCCGGGGCTCGGATCCACCCTCTTGGTCCTAACACAGCGACCACCAGGATGCTGACGGCCACACACCCCGACTCCCCGCTCACGTCCAAGCCCCGAGGCCCAGCGTGTCCACATCTGAGCTCATTTTCTTCTCCCGAGTCACCCCGCGTTCCTGTCTGGAGCGGCGTCGGCCACCCTCCCAATCAGCAAACTGGGGTGCAGGACCCCCTTCCCCTTAGGCTGTGATCCGTGCATTCGCCTCGTGACGTCTACCCCGCCGAGAGGTTTCTGCTCCACGGCCACTGCTCCCAGCCCCCCTCACCCGGCCCTTCCAAGCCCCCCGCCTGCGGAGCGGACTTTCTAATCGCCCTCCCCGCCCCCACTTCCCAGTCTTCCCACCTCATCCCAGTTCGCGGCTCTCCCACCCCAAGGCGTGTAAGATCAGCTGGGAAGCTTGTTGAAAAAGTCAGGGTCTGACCTCGTGTCGCAGAGTTTCTGCTCCAGGAGCTCCGCCACCGGCCCAGGAACCTACACGCTAAGAGGGGACGGGGCGGGGACCGCGGGCCGGACCGGGGGATACTTCTGATTTGCAGCTGCCGTAACCGAGGAGGCCGCGCCGAGGACGCCTGGCGAGTAGGGACAGGGGCGCTGCTCAGCGTCCCCCAGCGCCCAGGCGGCCACCCACCCAGCGCCTGGGGCGCCCCGGCCTGAAAGAGGAGGCTGTGTCCCCTTTTTCCCCTTCGTAGGGCGCCCGAGGCCGCCTGACTTCCGAGCGCGCTGTCCCCGGGGCGCGCTGTCAGCAGGACCCCCAGCCCCACCGGCCCGGCTGGCCCCCACACTCACCACGCTCTGCTGCCGCTCCTACCGGCTTCCGCCCAAACCCCAGGTCCTGGCAGCTTGCCGGGCGCCTCCTTGCCCAGTCAGGAGGCTTTGCTTGGAACAGGATTCCCGAGCAGGTGGCGCAGAATGAGTGGCGGCCGGACCCGGCGGGGCGCCCGCAGGCTGAAGGGGCCGCGGTGACAGTGGTGGCCCGAGGTCACCCTCCGCCTTGGTGGCTTTGCCCACACCTGCTCTGCCTCAGTCCCCACTCCTCTGCCCACCTCGAGACTCCTCTAGGACTCTGTGAGCCACTTAACAACCCTCTTTTTTCATTCTTTCTTCTCTCTTTTTTTCTTTTTTCTTTTTTTTTTTTTTTGCTTAGGTTATTCAAAATTTGTTTCTGTTTGTCACCAAGAGTCTAACTTGGCACGGTGCTTGTAACTCCAATGTGTCTGGCACTAGAAGGAACTCAATAAATATTTGTTCAGTAACTGTCAGCCCTAAGAAGGAAAGTAAGAAAGACTCGTGGTAACAGAAAACCCGGAAACCCAGGCCGATGACACCTGCCCTTTCAGAGGCCGCGTGGCATCGTGGTCGGAGCCGGGCGGAGGGCAGAAATCATCTGCCCCTCTGCTGCCTCACCGGCTCTTCAGAGCAAACTGAAGATGAATTAGATTAGAGCCTCTTCCCAAAGCTAAAGGAGTATTTTCCGAAACAGGAGTCAGAAAAAAGGAAGACCTCCCCTGTGAAGGGGTGCAGGATGAGGTGGGTACAGTGCGCCCAGGGATTAAACCCGTGCTCGTGCACGTGAAATAGGAGAGAGGATGGATGGGCACAGTGTGAAATTAAGCGCGGAACCAAAACAGCAGAGAGGAATACAAAGCAGGGTGGGGCCTTAAGATAGAAATGCAGTGAAACCTGAATAAAAAGCTCCAGTAAAATATACAAGCCTCCTAATCAGAACAGTCAGCCAGGAGCCAAGCTGAGTCTCCTAATCATTAAAAGGCCACGTCTAGAAGATTCTAAACGTTATGCACATATGCAAACACACACAGAGGAAAGAAGATCTTTCTTCAAAACAAAGATGCTCAAATGTGGTCGCCAAGAGATGAATACAGAAACTGACAGTGAAGGGTTTGAAACATTTTTTTTTAATTTTAAATGATTTTTTTTCCATTATAGCTGGTAGAATTTGAACTTTAGAAAACTGAGTGTAGAAATGTTACATACATTAAATGAATGATAGAAAAAAGTTGCCTTGCCTTTTTGTAGGTCTTTTAAAAACGGCATGGAAATTGAAAAGAGATGAAACCTGATTCTTCACCACAGATAACACGAGAACAAGAAAACATACACTATAACTGATGAATCTATGGGAGTAAGAGTTTGCGGAAAATCAGATGAAGATTTCATTTCCTTTTTTTTTTTTTTTTGGCTTTTTGCCTATTCTAGGGCCGTACCCGCGGCATGTGGAGGTTCCCAGGCTAGGGGTCTAACAGAAGCTGAAGCCGCCGGCCTTGGCCACGGCGACAGCAACGCGGGATCCGAGCCGCGTCGGCAGCCTACACCACAGCTCATGGCAACGCCGGATCCTTAACCCACTGAGCAAGGCCAGGATCGAACCCACAACCTCATGGTTCTTAGTCAGATTTGTTAACCACTGAACCACGACGGGAACTCCAGATTTCACTTCTAACAAAATAATCTTCAGCGGGGAAAAGCCCCAGATGGAAGTGAGAGGGGTGGCGTAGGACAGTCACCCAGGGAGGGGTTGAAAAGTCCCAGGAGGGAACCAGAGACAGAGAGGGACGTAGGGAAGTTTCAGAGACCACGCTAAGTTAATGATGGAGCAAGGAAGCTCTCAGAATGTGGTGGAACAAAGAAGGCTCGCTTAACTATAAAACTGCAAATAAAAGCTCTGCCTCAGGTCATTAAGTAAGAGATAAAGTGAGGCCTGCATTCAAGTTCAGCAAGATAATGATCCTTAGGACCCAGGACAGGAATTTCAGGGGAATGTGACGTTCCAAAGTAGGAGACCCTCATTATATGGAAACCTGAGATGAGTCAACATAGTTTAGCCTCTGTTACCCCCACTCCCCTTCTGCTGATTTGAATAAGCACCAGGACAGTCCTTGTTTGACCTCACAGGCGAAGACTCTTACCGGATTCAAAGGAGGAGCTAGTGATGTGAGCCTGCCGTCTGCTCACAGAACAAGGAAGAAGGCAAGTCTTCCCTTGGATCATAAAAATGTAGCCCACCTAGACCTGGGGGCCGAGCCTCCTCGCCTGCCAGGCTTGCCCGCCTCAAAATCATGCTGTCTTTATAAATGCATGTACTTGCCTATTACTGGGATCCACGGCCCCGTCAAGGAGATTGAACTCAAAACCTCTGGCCAAGACAAGAATCCATACGTGTTTTGGATTCAAAAGTACCGTTGAAACTAAGCAGGGCCCTGTGGGGCTCCCGGGCACAAAGGTCTTTCTTTGTCCCCCACTTCTTTTTTTGTTTGTTTTGGGTTTTTTTGCTTGTTTTTTGGTGTTTTTTTAGGGCCGCACCTGTGGCATGGCATTGGAAGTTCCCAGACTAGGGGTCAGATCGGAGCTACAGCTGCCAGCCTACATCACAGCCACGGCAACGTGGGATCCAAGCCACGCCTGCCACCTACACCACAGCTCACGGCAATGCCCGATCTTCAACCCACCGAGCAAGGCCAGGAGTCGACCCACATCCTCGTGGATACTAGTCGGATTTGTTTCCTCTGAGCCACAGCAGGAACTCCCCTGACTTCTCGTTTTTAGGAAATAGGCTTCACTCAGCCTCCGTGACCTTCCCTGGGTTCCAAAGGGCCGGCTCTAACAGGTGCTAATCAGGGAAGGGCAGGGAAGCAGAGACGAGGAGAACTGTCTAGAATCAACAGAGCAGGCTTGGGGCAGGTCCTGGTTCGGCCTCAGGGCACACACAGAGCAGGGCCTTTGAGCTCTTCTGCAGACCGAACACCCCGACCAATGGCAGATATTAACTTGGCGAAGACGTGTTCATTCCAGAACCACCAGAACCAGCCCCGGACCCACTAAACACCAGCTTTGAACAAGAATTCAAGCCTGCATCTCTCCTGATCCTTATCTGTGGCCCTGGTTTCACTCCCAAACTATAAAACCACCTCCGGATCTTTCCCAAAGGAGGCACAGTCTTTAGGGCCCCGAGCCTGCTGTGGCCTCCTTTGCCTGGCAAAGCAATAAAGCCATTTTTTTCTCTGCCCCAAACTCTGTCTCCGTGTTTCTATTTGGCGCCGGTGGACAGAGGCCAAGTTTCAGCCACACCGAAACCCGAGCAAAGCTCAGCCTGGCGGAGCGAACTCTTTGGTCACCATACCCCGTCACCCCTCCCCTGGACGCATCCCTTCCAGGGAAAGGCAGAACTTTCTAGAAGCCTGAGCCCAGAGCCTGAGAGCCTGGCCGGGACCCACTTCCGGGATCTGGGACACTTCCAGTCCCGCGGCCCCTGCAGCACTGCCCGCTGGGATTTCAGAATCCCGTGGCCTGGAAGCTGAGCTTGGGGACAGAGGGTGGGGAGGGTGGCCCCTGGGGAGGAGGGAGTGTATTTTCCCCGTGGAAGAGAAGCATCTCCTTTCCACGGAGAGAAGCCACCAGAGTGGCTTTGTTTCAGAGCTGCTGTCTGTCCCTCCCGTCCCCCCCTCCCCGAGAACCGCCCCCACCCCTGCTGTCAGGCGCTGGGACTCAGCCCCCGTGTGCCCGGCGGGGCCGTCACCAAGTTACACCACAGACCTTTCCTCTGCCCTAAGAACGTGTCCCTGTGAGGCGGCTCGTCAGCCCAAGGCCCCTCTCAGGAGACCCTGGGGAGCAGGGAGCCTGGCCTGTGGCCGACGCGACACAGATGCTCCCGAGATGAGGGGCGGCCACCCCAGCGCAACCGCACTCAGCTGACCCTCTAACCAGGGAATGAAGCTGACACTCGGTGAGTAAAGCTCGGAGCCGCCCGCTGTTTGGAGCTGTGCTCGCTCTGAACTCCAGTAAATCGGGGTGACGTGCAAGGAAGTGGTGTGACGGACCTCAGCTGACACCGTGCTGCAGGGAGAGGGGAACGGGGCCAGCGGGCGGTGCTGCCCTGGTCACACAGCCAATGTGACGCTCTCCTGGCACCCTCCAGTCCGGGGTCTCTCCTCTGCAAAGGATGCTGAGGGAGGAAAAGAGATCCACATGAGGAGTTCCCACCGTGGCTCAGCGGAAATGAACCCAACCAGTATCCATGAGGATGAAGGTTCAATTCCTGGCCTCGCTCAGTGGGTTAATGATCCGGTGTTGCCCCGAGCTATGGTGTAGGTCATAGACACGGCTCAGAGCCCATGTCGCTGTGGCTGTGGTGAAGGCCGGCAGCTGTAGCTCTGATCCGACCCCTAGCCTGGGAACCTCCATATGCCGCAGGTGCGGCCCTAAAAAGCAAAAGCAAAAAAAAATACGCGTGGGTTTTCAGTTGCTGGTGCGTATGATATACTTAAATAACTGCAGGGGAGCAGGGGTGCATGCGAGAAGTACGATTTTAGTCAAAGGTTCCCAACATTGGCCGTGGTCACCTGGGGACTTCACTCCGATGCCCAGGACCCTGGGATACAGAATCACTGGGCGCGGGCTCTGTTTTCTTTTGTCCCGTTTCTAACTCTCCAGGGACGCCAGAGCTGAACACAGATCACTCACCCCTGACACGGAATAGCTGTTAACTCAACCCGGGAGGAAAAAGATGGTTTAATGGTCCTGCCACTTAAAAGTCATTTTAATGACTAAAAAAACAAGCAAGCAAACCCCTCCACACATATTATTGCCAAGAGCATTTAAGATTATAACACATTTCCTTTTTTCTTGACTCTTACATGAAAATCGGAGGGGGGCGGTCGAACAATTTGATCTCCATGGCTAGCTTTATTTTTGCAAACAAAACAAATCCGAAAGCTACAAAACAATGTGATGTTTGTCTTGCTGTGGTGCTGTTTTCAATAAAGAGGACTCCAAGCCTGTTGTAGCATTTTCGGGCGCGGTTTTAATCTCCTCCCAGTTCCCCCGGGAAACCATCCGGCTGGTGGTCCTTCCTGGGCCAACACGGAGGTGCCCGGGTGGCCCCACCAGGAGAAAGGCGCCAGGACAGGTGGGGGCGCCGCTCCCCTCGTCCTTCTCATCTCGTCCACCGCCGCTGTCTCCACCCTCCTGGCCTTTCACCCTTCTCACCCCTCGCCTGACCGTGACCTTGGCTTTCCCCTCAACCCCCGTGCCCTGCACTCTCGCCCCTCTCTGCGCATGCGCCCGGGCGCGGCTCCAGACGGCCGGTCCCAGTGCGCGTGGACCCCGTCCGGGCAAGTCCAGGGCCCCGCGTCTCCGTACTCGGTTGTCACAACACAGCCGCAGCGCCTGGCGACCGCCGTGCCCCGAGGCCCTGCGCCAGCACCCCAGTTCTCATTTACCATTCATTCCAACAACCGCTGCCCAGTTCACGCTGGAATTCACGGCCAGTCTGTGCGAGCTTCTGAATGCTCTTGCTCTTTTTAGGCTCTTTCCTCCGAGAAAGCTCCTCGGGCTTCTGGAGCTTTGGTCTTGCCTGGAAATCAGCAAGCGCTCGGGAACAGGCCATGTGTTTACATTTTTATAAGCTGCATGCACTTGTGATACTGAGAAATTAAACTAAATGTTGGCCCATAAGACCTCATTAGGCGAAATAGCTATAGAAATCGAAGTCCTTTTTACGATTCAGCCAGTCACGTCATTCCATCCTTTCAGGTGCTTTCGTGGCCAGAATCCTGGCTCCAGGAGGGTGAGCGTGGGACTAGGGCAGATCTGGGGTCGGGGAACCTGTGGGTGGCTCCATCCGTGTCAGGGCTCGCGTCCCGGTGGGAGGGAACACAGCCGAAGTCACTTCCGTTTGCACACAGTGTGTTGACTCCAACTGGGCAGTGACAGACCTCGTCTGTGCTGCTCTAAGGGGCAGCGTGCTGATCTGACACCGAGAAAGTGAAACGTTGCAGAACAGGTTTCTTTTCTTTCCCTTTTTTTCTCTTTATGGCCGACCCCGCAGCATATGGAGGTTCCCAGGCTAGTGGTCAAATCCGAACTACAGCTGCCGGCCTACGCCACAGCCACAGCAACGCGGAATCCAAACCGCGTCTTCGAACTTCACCACAGCTCATGGCAACACCGGATCTTTAATCCACTGAGCAAGGCCAGGGATCGAACCCGCGTCCGCAAGGTTACCGGTCAAGTTTGTTACTGCTGAGCCATGACGGGAACGCCCAGTGTTCAATTACCTTTTACAATATATTTCAAAATCCCTTAAGCCACGACTGAAAAAGAAGAGCAACTTAGCTGACACCTGAGCCACATTTCTTCCTCCTCAGAGGGCTGGGCTGAGAAAGGGGACCGTCCCCAGAGGTGTGACGGCACTCACAGACGCCTGGTCCTTCCTGGGGAGTGGGGGGCTGGCTGTGACTGAAGCACAGGAGTCCTTAAGTCGAACCACCCATTGCTGGCGAGACTCCCCTAAACAGCAAGAAGCTCCTTAAAATCACCTACCTCCTCCTCCCCAAGGCCCTGCAAGCCCCCCGGGGTCTGCCCGGTCCCCCCGCCTCCCGGGGCTCACTGCTCTCACCACTCGGGCCCCTTGGGGTTCATCTGTAGCTCACCCCAGCTCCCCGTATCGAGGTCTCCCACCACCGGCGTATAAGCCGCTAGGACTGGCAGTGATGCACAGTGCAGGCACACGTGTGGCTTTGGGAAGTGAATGCGTGTGGTCACCGCCTGTGACGATACACGGAGGAGCCCAGCACAGAGCAGGTGCTCTGAGTCCCTGAGCCACAGTGACCAGGGGCTTCCACCGCGCCCTCCTGCGATCAGACACCTGGTTCCTCCCCTCGGCCCTCGCCCACTGTGTGAGGTTAAACCGCAGCCGCTGTCATCCCGAAATCCTCGTCCTCCAGGGAGAGACACAGGAGTCACCCATCAGTCCCCACTCACTGGATTCTCCGCTAGTCCCCACTGCCTGGGCCCCCGCCCTCTCCAAACTCTGCTTCCTCAGCTTTTCCTCCCATTCTTTTTATTTTTTAATTGAAGTGTAATTGACTCGCCGTCCTATAATATTACATTCTTGTATGTATTATTGTTGTGGATGTACAATATTTTTATACATTATGAAATGATCACGATAAGTCAAGTTTCCACCTGCCGCCGTGCAGCGTCGTTCCAGGGTTATAAAGTCCGTCCCCCCGCTCACGTACTTTATAGCTGGAGGACTGTCTCTCTTACTGTCCCCCCCTTTGTCACCGCCCCCCCTTCCAGGTCCCACAGCCTCCTCACAACTCTTTTTGCTCAAGTTGAAGCAGAGCTGGCTTCTATTTCTAGACACCAAAGGACCCTAAAAATTGATTTCGCTTTCCCTGTTTTCCTACCTAAATGCTCTTATGCACAGTGAAAACCAGAGTTCCAAAGTTGTTTGTTGGCGTTTAATGATTGGACTGAGTGTGTACTTCCTGCCTGAATAACCCTTGACCGCTCACTCCCCAAAGCTGGGAAAACCGTCCAGCGACTCCACCTTCTGAGGACTCTAGAGGCCGTCCAGTGGCTAAGAGAGCTGCAGGAAGCCATGAAATACGAATTATAGCGTTAATTCTACCGGGATCCGATGCCAAAGAAACAAAGTTCGAACTCCCCTGCCCTTTGCAGGGCCCAGGGCCCCCCACCCACGTCACGTCCTCCTAGCCAGAAGGACAGCTCCGCTGCCGCTGTTGCTGCGGGCGCTCCCGGGGAACTGCCTGCTGCGTAACCAGCTTTCCAGCTGCCGTGTTGAGAAATCATCGGTCACCTTCTTACTGAGCAACTTAATACTTTAGGTAAAGATGGATGTAAAAGATAATCGAAGAGGAAACGTGGCAAGTTTTCAAGTATCAACCGCGGTGCCAACGTCTAAAGGTGACAGTCCTGTCCCACTGGAAACTCTAAGAGGGACGGTTGGAACGTGTGGGTGGAAAACTGGGTGATGACAGCAACCCCCTTTCATTTTTTGTTTTTTTTTTAATAGCATATGGAAGTTGCCAGGCTAGGGGCTGAATCAGAGCTGCAGCTGAGGCCTATGCTACAGCCACAGCCACACCGGATCCAAGCCACATCTGCAACCTATGCCGCAGCTTGCAGCAATGCCTGATCCTTGACCCACTGAGCAAGGCCGGGGATTGAACCCACGTCCTCACAGAGACTATGCTAGGTTCTTATCCTGCTGAGTCACCACGGGAACTCTGGCCTTTCATTCCTGATTTTCCGAAAGCCTTTGCTTAGTGGTCCTAGGAGGTGGCCCTGAGCTGTCAAGTGTGACAGTGACGTCCATTTTTTCTGCACAAGCACAACAAAAGAGCCGCTGGTGCCTGGAGCTGGAAATTGGGCAGCTGGGGATGATGGTGACCTTCAAGAGTCGCAGGGGTCAAACTGACCACAGTGCGAGGAGAGCCCTGAGAGGCAGAGTCAGGGGCCGGGGCCAGCAGCCCCCAGCCCTGTCACCCCAATTAGCACCTGTCCTTTAAAATCTCCCCAGCCCGCACACTTAAAGGATGGGTGAAATATGAGTACAGTGTGAATAAAAGCATTTACAGGAGTTGGAAAGGCCAACCAGGGAATTCAAATCTTAATTAAAGGGGTAAAAACAGGCACTAAGCTTTCTTTCCATCTTCCAGAAAAGTTAGGGAAGGGTAATTCCAAACTATTTCATCCTTAGAATTTTTTTTTTAGGACCCCAGCCACGGTATATGAAAGTTCCCAGGCTAAGGGTCAGATCAGAGCCTTAGCTACCAGCCTTCGCCACAGCTATAGCAACGCGGGATCCGAGCCGCATCTGCGACCCACACCACAGCTCACTGCAATGCCGGATCCTTAACCCACCGAGCAAGGCCAGGGATCGAACCTGAATCCTCATGAATACTAGTCAGATTCATTTCCGCTGAGCCACGACAGGCACTCCCAATGAAGAGTTTTAATAAACTTTTTTAAAAAACTATAATTTCATTTGTTTTCAGCGTTTTCCTGTTTTGTTTTGTTTTAATTGCAAAACAGTATGGCGTAGCTCCCCCCAGCAGCACGGCTAACAGCCCATCTGAAGTTGGTGGAAGAGGCTGGAGGACCCCACTCCAGGTTCATCCTGGGGACAAACATCCCTAACTTCTTCTTCAAAAATCGGATACTTTGTTCACACTGAGCATGTGAGTTTTATGGATGTTCAAAGTCTTGGAGTTCCCGCCGTGGCACAGTGGGTGAAGGAGCTGGCTTGCTGCAGCCGGCCTGGATTCAGTCCCTGGCCCAGGAACTTCCATATGCTGTGGGTGCAGCCAAAATACATCAATAAATAAGTGTCTGAGAAAGGAAGCTGTATTGATCCCCCTCCTGTGCGCTGATTCTCAGTTAACAGATGGAACTTCTCTCCATCATGAATCCAGGTTTGTAGACAGTACCCGAGGCAGCTTCTGGGTCCTTCCAGCACCACCTGGAAACGCACAAGCGCACGTCAGCACAACCCACTAGGGTGCACCACTCACAGTCCAAGGATGGGGACCCTATGCGGTTCCCGAAAGACCCCTGGAGGCGAGTCCAGCAGCGCCAGGACATCACGGGCGCACGCGCCATGAGCCCTGAGGTTCCTGATCTCTAGCTGCTGAGCGAGCCAACGGCATCCACCAGTCAGCGGTCACGTTCTGGAAACGGCGGCTCGTGGCCCCAGCTGAAGGAACAAGCCCTCATCCTCTGTAGCTCAGGGTGGACGTTAATGGTTCTTCACAGTTAAGGGACAGTCCTGGCCCTGAGACGCAGCCAGCTTCACTGTGCTGCTGTGTCGAAGGAAAGGACGGCTGGAGACACGTCCGTAACCCTGGCCCACGGCGCATCCAAGCCCAGAAGGTCGCTGAGTTGATGCTCGCAAGGTGGGCACCGTGCCAGCGAGAGCGGGGAGTGGGGCGTCTATTCCTACGAGCAGGGCCCCCAAACGTGTCTTACACTCACGTGTATGTTTGAACAATGATGTCATAATATTGATTTGGGTTTATCTCCTTAAAAACGGACTCTCAGTGTGTTTTGCACAGAGTGCTATCAGAGCTCTTTTAAACTTTGGAGAGTTTTCTGGGACCTGGAGGACGAGGGGGGCTTTGGAGGGGGGCTGGGGGACCCTCGGGCGTCATGGCCCTTCCCCCTCCATCCAGCGCCCCGCCCTCCTCCAGGGCCGGCAGAGGCGGCAGCGCTCCCCCTCCTCAGACGCGTCCTCCCTCCCCTCTCCCCTGGGAGCAAAGGTCCCGCCACTTGTTCTGGAGCAAAAGGTCGCCTTTGCTTTGCCAGCCACGCACAGCCCTGTGAACACCGACCTGCACCTGCGTTTGCTGGCAGAGACTCTTCAGGCCTGACTGTCGCAGTGCAGCTGGGTTCAGTGATGGGGGGG
>PVHT020000085.1:2627434-2638750 GCA_004024745.2 Catagonus wagneri
GGGGGGGGGGCACGAGGCAGGGATGGGGCCCCGGGCTGGGGGGGGGAGGGGAGACAGAGGACCAGCCAGGGACACAGAGGCCACGTGGGACGACAGCAGGACCGAGGTACGCGCCGGCAGACAGAGACGCAAAGACCGATTTCCTTAGGAAAGCCTTTAACTTATTATTTCACTCTCATAGTGGGCAGGAAGCTGGCTCTTAAGTACCGCTATCTGCACTCAGTGCAAATGAAACCAAGTTACAGCGCTGCCCACCTTGGCCTTTCGGTTTACTCCCAACCTGCTGGTTAACGGCCAAAACAAGCGTTAGTCCCCTAAGACTACCACTGGGGGGCCAGAGCCTTCACCGGCACGTGTCTTTTTTCTTTTTAGGGCCACACCTGTGGCATATGGGTGTTGACAAGCTAGGCGTCGAATCAGAGCTGCAGCCGCCAGCCTACGCCACAGCCACAGCAACACGGGATCCGAGCAGCATCTGCGACCTACATCACAGCTCACGGCAACACTGGATCCAAAACCCACAGAGTGAGGCCAGGGATCGAACCCGCATCCTCATGGATCCTAGTCGGGTTCGTTAACCGCTGAGCCACGAAGGAAACTCCGATGGGCAGGTGTCTTAATTTCACCTCCGTGCGGTTGCTGACTTTGCCTCTCTGGTGTTAAAACACTCATTTAAAGTAAAAGACAACCCAACTGTCTGCACTGAAACAGGTGTCAGGAAAGACAAACTGTTCAGTGGGTGGGGGGGTGCTTCTGCATCTCGTCTGGTGACTGGTGGCGCTCCCACCAAAGGAGACACTTCAGGTCCATCTCGATTTGTGCCTAGCACGGGCGACAGAGACTAGAGCAAGGGCCGCCACCAGAAAAACACAAAACTGGTTTTTTAAAAACGTAAGGCTTCAGTGTAACATACAGTTAAGACTTGACACATTAAAGTCGAGCGAGATGAACGTTAGTTACTTTTACAAAATAAGTCAAAAATTGAGGTAATGCATTCCACTCTTCTAGAACTAGCTGTGTCTGGTTATAACATTTTCCCCCTTCTCAACCTGAGAGTTAAATACACTCCGAGGCACGGAGGAAATATCTAGAAGTCAGCCTGGAGTTAGTGGGGAAGAGAGTGTGACCCCTAAAAGGTGCCGGAGTTTACCCTTTATTCAAATAATAAATAGACGTTTAAAAAAAATCACTATATACAGCTGGACAAAGCCACCATGTCACTGATTTCACACAGTGATTAAAAACACCGAAAGCACACACACATGTACGCTGCACTCTCCCGTCTCCCTGCACACATGGCCTCTGGCTGGGCCGTCTGGGTACAGCTGTCTGCACGTCGCCCTCTCCCTCGGTGGGCTCCTCCCTGGAGCGCAGTCTGTGAGCAGCACTTCAAATAAAGACAAAGCCTTTTCCAGAAGCTGGGCCTCAGGGCAGCTCACGCCTTACGCTGTAGCTGAAAACAACTGCCGCAGCTGTGCTTCAGAAAGACGTGTGTGTGTGTGCGCGCGCGCGCGCGTGTGTGTGTGTGTGTGAGCGTGTGTGTGCGCTCACGCGCATGTGTGTTTAAGTGTGCATTTGAGAGCACAAGGATGTGAGTGTGAGAGCTGAGAGCGTGTGTGTGTTTGAGGGTAAGCACGTGTGAGTGCAGGCATGTATGTGTGTTTGTGAACGTGGAGGAGGGCCGAGGAGCAGCAAGCCGGCTGAGTCAGTGCTGTGACCACAACGCACCGGCCCCATCACAGCCTCCACCCAGGCTGAGCTTCCTGGCGGTCGCTACCCTCCCCCTTCCCGGTGGGGACTTAATGTTTCCTTGGGTCTGCAGACTTTCCAGAGATGTAGTGTCTACCCAGAGAAACAAAATCATAAATGCAGCACCGCATCCAGTTCTGCAGCAGACGGCCACCCTCCTGGTCCCCTCACACCTGCCTGTCACCGGCAGCTGAGACCAGGGCAGCCCGAACCTAGCACCCACAGAGCGACAACCACAGACAGGGAGCGGCCTGCCCCCGGCAGAGTGTCTCCGGGGCGCTTGAGAACCTTAGGGGCCGAGAGGCGTTTTCACTGCTGCGCTCCCACCCCCACGATCGCCAGGGACTCGGGTGGGCGCAGAAGAGGCCAGATGGCGCAGAAGGCAGCCCTGCGGGGTGGAGACCCGGCGTGGGAGAGGGCGGGGTCCGCGGCTGTCCCCTCCCCGGGCAGATGGGCCGCGGGCTAGGGCGAGGTGGGCCACCGCTCACCGGAGGCCAGGGGTGCGCCACGGCGCGCGGTCACAGGGTGCTCAGGTGCGGCAGCGCGTCCACGGGCCCGGCTCGGTCGCGCGCGGCGGCCGCAGACTCCACGCCGCGCAGCCACTCGGTGCACCTGCGCACCAGGCCCTCGTCAGCGGCGGCGGCCTCCTCCTCGTACTCCACGTCGTCGTACTTGTGCCGATCGTTGAGCAGCGACACCTTGAGCAGCGAGCGCAGATCCGCGGGCCTCCGGCCGAGGTCGGGGCCCTGCAGGCCGCCGGGCGGGGGCGGGCGGCGGCCGAGGCCCGCGGCCCGGGCCGGGAGGCAGGGGGCGAGCGGGCGCCCGGCGTCGGCCGCGGGCGCGGGAGTCGCCCGGCGGGGCCGCGCCAGCAGCTGCCTCTCCAGGTGGCGCCGCTGGATGACCAGGACCGCCTCGGGCGTGAGGCTCAAGGAGAAGCGCCGCGCGGCGTCGGGCCCGGCCTCCGAGGCCGTGGTCCCCGCGGGGCGGTCGCCGGAGCCACCCGGCCGGGGCGCGCACGGGCCGGGGGCGCGCGGGGAGGCCGGGCCGGGGGCGCGGCGGGCCGGCGGCCTCTTCAGGGTGGCCGAGGGCCAGGAGCTGGACAGCAGCCCCAGGGGCCGCTCGGGGGGCCGCCTCTTCTTCTCCGCGGCCGCGGCGGGCGGCGGGGCCCCGGGAGGGGCGCAGGCGGGCGCGGGTGCCTTGCGGGGCGCGCCGGGCTTCCGGGGCGGTGGCCGCGCGGCCGGGACCCCCGGGGCGGGGGTGGGCGGCGGCGGCGGCGGCACCGGCGGGAAAGGCATGGGGCTGCCGAGCCGGCGGGGGGTCAGCGCCCTGGAAGGAGAGGGGCGGCTTTAGTCTCGGGGGCGCGGATCGGGGGCGGGACCCGGCGCCCTCTCTGTGGGTGGCCGGCGTCGGCCCCTCGCGCTCCCTGCGTACCCACCTCGGTCCAGCCGCAGCATCTCCAGCCCCCCCGGGGCCCGGAGCCCACACCCCGGGGCTGTACCCCGCGGCACCCTTCTTCCTTCCTCTCTTCCTGCGGCAGCCGGGGCTCTGCCCCACTCGGGGGCTCCTCGCCCTGCGGGGTGCGGATCGCCACGGGCCGCCTGGTCCACGCGGAGCGAGACGCGCGGGCGGGAGGAGGGCGCCGCCGGGCGAGGTGCTCCTGTGCGCGGCTGGTGTCACGACCGACTGGGCCAGGCGAAGCTCCTCGGCTGACCTGCCTCCCTCCGCCAGGGCTAGTTTTCATCCATCGGAGGCGGGGAGAACCGGGCGTGTCCTAAGCACTAGGCGGAGTCCTTGCACGTTGCCGAGAAAATCCGGTGCCCACCTCTCAGTGCCTTTAAGATGGTGGCGAAGACAGTGACGGGGTCCGCTGGCCCGGCTGGCCTCGCGTTCCGCTGTCAGAGCAGAATGCTGGCTGGAACTTGGAGGCGGGAAAAAGACATTTCCGTGAATCTTCCAGGTTTGGTTTTTATATAACGTTGATGTCACTGCTGAAAGACAGTCATTTTAAAATTAAAAACCTAGTTTTCCCTGAATAGGCAAAATTGGCCGGTTTTGGTTAAATAATGATATAGGAAGTTTCAGACATTAAGTTCTTTTAATGAGTGATTCCAGTGAGCAAAGGAGAGTATTTATTGCTGTAACAGAGGTTCAGAATGCATGAGGCATCTTCAATGTCAACTCAGATTCTAGAGACATAAAAATATTCCTACAATAGTCAAACGTTTGCTGAAGAGATGAATAATTCATTGAGCAGTGACAGAGCAATGCATCTTAAAGTCAAAATTTCACACAAGCGCTCCCAGCCTTCCTTACGGAGAATTACCAAAACCACTGCCCACAGGAGGTGCTTTTCTGGGTTAATCCGGGAACGTTGTAGCCAAGTTGTGTTGGTTTTGGCCCCACGTTGGCTAAGAGCCTTCAGATGTGGGTAAACTCAGGTGTGACCTGTGCCACCCGTGCCAGCGGCCCTGCCCTGCTGTCCTCCATGCTGAAATCACACGCATTTTATTCCAGGCATTTCTGGGAGGGTGTGGACCAGGCGCGGAGGCGGGGGCAGCAGGTGGACACGTCCGCCTGGAGCGTGGAGGGCAGGAGAGGAGAAGAAGCCACGGGAGACGGGAGAGGGTGGGCCGGGAGAGGCCGGGGTGCGGGGCAGTGGTCGGCGCAGAGGCCGCAGGATGCCTGAGATTAGAGTAGTGGCCCAGAAGGTCGGTGACTGGGTGTCTCTCCTTCCTATTTCCCCGTTCTTGGGACCCTGCAGAAGTAGTGGCAGTTGAAGGGTGGGGGTCGAGGGAGAGTGGGTTGGCTTCGCATCATTGTAACAGCTCGTGTATGTGACCGAGGTGCGCTCCCTGGCAGGCACCCTCCCTCTCCTCTCAAACTCCATTCTGCAGGGGGACGGGCTCCCAACACCAGCCAGGGGACGGGGGTGAGCCTCGGGCCAGCACTGTGCCAGCAAATGGTATCCACGAGTAGGGGAGATGGGGTGAGTGGCCTGCATCGCCCCTCACCAGCAGAGACTGGGCTTTTTTTTTGGCTTTTTAGAGCTGTACTCATGGCATATGGAAGTTCCCAGGCTCGGGGTCAGGTCAGAGCTGCAGCTGCAGCCAACATCACAGCTCATAGCAACGCCGGATCCTTAACCCCCTGAGCGAGGCCAGGGATCAAACCCACAACCTAATGGATACTGGTCAGGTTCGTTAACTGCTGAGCCACGACTGGAACTCCAAGACTGGGCCTTTTCCTCCAAGAGTCCTCAGACAGCCCTGGTCACTGGGATTCATCCTGTCCCAGCCCAGAAGCTCCCAGACTTGGAAGCTGAGGTCTGACCCCTGAGGCAGGAAAGTAAATGCCAAGCACCCGCCACCCAGCACCTGCCCAGGGTGGCAGAGGCGCCCCTGCACCACGCGGTGGCTGCTGCCCCTGGAGCGGCAGCGGGTGGGGCCTCTAACGGGACTCGGCCTCAGCCTCTGCTGAAGCACCTGGGTGACAGCGTCCTGTTCCCTGCCTGCCACCTCTTCTACCTGAACCTCCAGCCCCTCAGAAATCAGGGGCCAGAAAGATCGGCCTGGGCGGGGAAAAGGCGGGAGAGCTGCCCGTGTCACCGACCCTGTCACCGACCCGCTGGCTGTCAAAGAATCCAGTACACATTCCATCTGATTGACTGGACTAGCTGGTGACAGTTACCAGTAAGGAAAGTCACACTGGGAGAAGACAGCCGCACACAGGTTCAGTATGGGGATGTGACAGAAAAGTGCTTAGTCAAGAGACACAGTCCAATTTAATTCATAACTTACATAGGATTTTGCCAAACATGCCCAGAACACAACAGTGAGGAAAAGCTGTTTACATACTAAATAGTAAAACCTGAGTACCGGAATACTGTGGTCAGCCCTCAGTGTCACAGCTGTGTTTCTGGGATCACTGGGGGACAGAGACGACCTCTAAGACACACAATTACAGAAGTTCCTGTTGTGGCTCAGTGGTTAATGAATCCGACTAGGAACCATGAGGTCGCAGGTTCGATACCTGGTCTCACTCAGTGGGTTAAGGATCCGGCGTTGCCGTGAGCAGTGGTGTAGGTTGCAGACGCGGCTCAGATCCCGCGTTGCTGTGGCTGTGGCGAAGGCCGGTGGCTACAGCTCCTGTTAGACCCCTAGCCTGGGAACCTCCATATGCCGTGGGTGCGGTCCTAGATAAGGCAAAAAGACAAAAAATAAAATAAAATAAGGTAAAAATAAAACACACGATTACATTTCATCTAGAGGGTATAGAATTCACTATTTCAAATAAGCTGGCTGACTGGAAAGGTCAGTTAATTTAAGCAAAATCAAATATATATATTCAGAACTGTCTGTACTTCTTATAGTATTTAATTTTCAAATGATACATTTATTTTCAAATGTGAAATAAACAATAACGGTAATTTCCCGCCATTTGGAAATGAACGGTAATTTTTTCTCTCCTTTTATCAGAGCCAGTGTATGAACAAAGACTTTTCATCAGAACAACTCCTTAAAATATTTCCAGGATGAATCAAGTATCTGCAGAAAACACCTCAATCACTAAAGTAAAATACCAGGAAGAGTGTACCTGGGCCCAGGGAAAATTGTTGCGGTGACCGTTGCACAGGTCTGAACTGAACTGGAAATTACCGAGGCGGTGGTGTGACGACGTGCTCTGCAGCCAAAGGCCACAGAGATGCCCACACGTTGCAGCCTGGAGCCCGCAGGTACATCCGATATGAACCGAACGTGTGCTGTTTACCGCACTCGCGCTGGCCTGGTCTCACCCCGAAGCTACCCCTGATCAGATTACAGCGATCACACCCTAAGGCCGGGAATCAGCCATCACTCTAAGAAGGGTTTCATTTTCCTCAGTAAGTTCTTGGTTCTGCTAAGAAATACACTTCAGTGTGCAGAAAAATTTCAAAAAGGGAAACACACAAACATATTTCCAAAAGGAAAACAAAATTTCAAAAAGGAAAACATATCAGTTTTGTTTTTCCAGTTACACTCGCTTCCCATATGTGTCGTACTTCATTTGTGTATTTGGATTCGCAGTGTTTTACTTGATATAGCAAGAGCTGCTCACACATCCAGAACTAAAACTAAATCTGAATTTTAAAACATGGTAAGCTAATTCTAGTTTTAAAAATCCTATTTTACTGCTGAGAGATAGAGAGTCACTAAAAGATACCCGGATTTCTTCTGCTACTGGCCTGTTACTCTGAAAGGCTTTGGGGCTAGAAAAACACGCACGAAATTGTTCTGATGCTATTTGCCTTAGAGATAATAATCCACTTTATCTGGATTGCTTCGCTGAAAACTCACGAGAGCCTCATGGGAGAAAAACCAGTAATACCTGCATTTTACAGACAAAGAAACCAAGGTTTGCCACCGTAACCCCAGAGTGGCGGGGCTGAGACCCGGCCAGGCGGTGCGGCGGCCCGAGCACAGCCCCACTCAGCACCCACGGGCCTCAAGACCCCTTCATACTCTCAGGATCCAGTCTCTTTTGTGCCCTGTCTACTGACGTTCACTTTATTAGAAATTTAAATGGAGAGTTTTTTAAAAAGCTTAGTAATACACTTAATAAAGTACTATTTTCTAAAGCAAACAAGTCAGAGACAGGGGCGGGCTCTGGGCTCCGTCCCTGTGTGATTGCGCCCGCAGCCTGTAGGTCCGGTGAGCACTCACCGCAGAGACAAGTGCAGCTCAAGGCAAGAGCGGACCCTGAAAGCGTCTCCAGGACCCCCACGCACGTCCCTGGCCTGGGCCGCACCTTGAGAAATCGCTCCACTGCCCGCCGGGTTACGCGAGGGACCCCACTCTGCTGTCACCGGCCATCGCCTCGGCCATCAGCATACCCTCCACTTTGAAAGCAAAACTTAATACCAGTTCCTTCTTGTAACAGCCTGGAGAAAAAAATGAAGCAAACGAACCATGAGATCATACAGGAAGAAGAGTCACCAGCTGTGCTCTTCCAAGGGTACGCCTTAGGTTTATAGCACAGCTTTTGCTGCAAAGCTTGGGTGTTCAGGTGTATTAAATGTGCTTCGGCTTGTAGGGAGAAGCAGGAACCGTGAGTCGACTCGCCCTGTACCCGGACTTGTGCACTGGGGGCCTCCTTAGAAACGCTGGGCCAGCGGATGCTCCCAGAAACTAACTGGAGAGATGGAGGCGGGCCGCTCCAATCCTGAGAAGGAAAAACGGAGGCGAGGACAGAAACCCCAGCGGCCCGAGCCCCCGGGGGAGCACCACTGCTGTTACCTGGCCAGGTGCACCTGCCTGCGCCTAAGCCGGGTGGGTGGTGAGGGTGCTTTCCCGGGGCGGAACCGTCCTGTGTCCACTGCACCCGCAGTCACCGCCCTGCGTCCCGTTACATGTTAAATACGAGCACTAAACGGTCCCCACAAGAGGCAGGTGGTTTAATGTGCTGCTTCACCGCCACAAAAGCATCTCCTTGTAAGCTTGTTCCTTAAATCGTTCACTTGAAAGTGCCAGAAGTCAGGATGGCGCATCTGGACGGTCCCCCACAGCAATACGGAGCCCATCCCGTATTTCAGTCCAGCTCTGCGAAGGCAACGACAGCTTCAAATGGCTTTGTGAAAGCAGACTGTAATTTTAAATGACCCTGCAAACAATTTCACGGCTAGTTTGCACATCTAGAGATGATTTAATTAACACTGAAAGAGAACAGAGTGAAGCCAGCGTTTTCCTGGGTCACACCCTCTGCAGGATGGAGGGCTCCAACAAACGGCAGGAACCGCTCCTCACCCTGCCCCCGCTTCTCATGCGGGTCCCTCTCCCGGATCCCCCGTAGGTCCTCTGTGGACATGGCCACGGAGGGTCCATCACTCCCCAGCCCTGCTCCTGACTGGACACCAGCCACTGACACCCCAGGACTTGAGAGGCCGCCCCAGGCCTTGTCACTGGTGTCACCAGCACCGAATCCTGCTGGTCTCTGCCAGGGCCATCCTGATGCTCTGGGGCCCGTGGAGCTGGACACGCCCCTCGCTCCATCCTGAGGGTCACTCGGGGACAGTGCCTCAACCAGGGGGCTCTCGGGGTTTGTGCCACTTTAGCTTTGGGGGGCTTGCAGAAGCAGTGCAACACAGAAACCTAAGACTCGCAGTGTGTGGGGGGGGTGAGCCTTTCTGGGGGCGCCTGTGACCTTGGCGTTGCTCTCGGGGAGGCTGAGGGGCGGCCCAGCCCTGTGCCCAGGCAGCCGAGATCCCCGTGCGCACGTCGGTCAGCGTAGGGCCTGCCGGAGACCTGAGGGCGAGGGCCACTGCGGGAAGCGAGGAGCAGCAGGGTGGGGACAGAAGGGACCTGGCTAAGGACGCGGGCCTCCGCCCACAACAGGCCCCTCCCAAGGCCCCCTCACAGTAACTTGCACAGCAAGGCGGGGCCGCACGGCTGGGCAGACCTCCCGCGCCGTCCCTTCCTGCTGGGGACACCTGCCCGCCGTGCCCCCTCACGCGGCAGGCTCTAGGGCCACTGTGATGCCCCTGCTCCCGTCGGGGCGGAGAGAGCAGGTCCCAGACCAGGTCTGTGTCCCAGCCCCGACTCCTGGAGTGCCTGCACTGCCACCACCTAGGCCGGCCCAGTCCCCACCAAGCCTGAGTGCCGAGACAGGCTTGCTGTCTGGGGCCTCTCCCTGCAGCACCTTCTCGTGGACTTGGTGGCTTTATTCCCTGTCCCCGGGCCGTGTCCCACCCCACGGCGCGTGTCTTCAGCCACAGCAGCCCTGTATCCCATCCTGGGGTCCCCGGCCCCAGCGCGGCAACGTGCTTCCAGCCGGTTCTGACGCCCACAGTGGCCTGGGACCGGAGACGAGGACAAGGCTCAGGCCAGGCTGGGTCTGCTCTCTGCTCAGCAGCCCCCCCCCCCGCCCCAAGCCAATCCTTGCAGACCCTCCCTTCAGTCTGGCCAAACGCCGCCACCGCCAACGCAGGACAGAAGGTGAGCAGGTCAGACCATTTTGACCAGAAAAACAAAGCCTTCGGAGCTCCGCGGCAGTTGTCGCTGCTGTGGCCTGGGTTCAATCCCTGGCCCAGGAGCTCCAGCACACTGTGAGCACAGCCCGAAAAACCAAAACCCAAAACCAAATCTCCCTGAAGGCAGTTGAACTGAAGCCGTTCCCCAGGATGGCTCCCGGTTCTCCTCCTGCTCAGGGTGACACTTCTGAGGCTGCTGACGTGTGAAAGCAGAAGGCAGGCTCCAGAGGCAGAGGGCACAGCCAGAGCCCAAACCCCGGATGCGGACAGGCCTCCACACCGGCCGGCCCGCCGGCCCCGCCACTCGGAGCAGGGCCCCGGCCTTCCAGCTCCGCCTGGGGCAGGGCGCACGGCTAACCTCTCCGAGAGAGCCGAGGCATCTGTTTCCTTGCTGTTGTCAGCTAGCGGATGTCTGAGAGAACACTCCTCCGGCTCCCCGTTGCCGCAGGGTCCACGTCCAGCACACGCCCTCTGGGCGCTCAGCACACGCCTGTCCTTGCTGCCTGTGCCCCCTCCTCAGCCCCACGACGACACCAGTGACCCGGTAACAGGAACGCGCCTGCCTCTCCCGTAACTGGGACCTCTCTGGGGGCGAGGCTGCTGTTTTCATCACCGCGCGGCGCCGCGCCCGCCGACCTGCAGGGCGTGCCCTCCCCTCCCGCACGACGCTGGCTCCGGGCGCCCGCTCTAGGACAGCTTCCCCAGCGACCGCGGAGTCAAGTCCAGCGCCGCATCTCGGCTCCCATCACAGCGCTGGGCACGCCGGGCGGGCACCGCCCTCTGCTGCGGCCGCGGCTGCAGCTCGGCCACCTGGCCCCACTCGCGGGCTGGGGACGCTGGCGGGACCTGGGGGGCGGAGGGAGAGCTGCGGCACTTCTCCCGCAAGGCTCCAGCCGAGCAGGCTGCGGCTCGGGAGGGGGCGCAGGGCTGGGCGAAGGCGGCCTCTACCCGGGGTGGGGGGCGAGGGCTGGGCCCCCTCCCCTGCCCGACCGGCGGGCGGCGCTCCTCACCCGCGGCGGGCCCGGCCCGCGCCCTCGACCACACGCTTATAAACGCTCTGGCTGCCGCTCAGTCCTAGCGCCTCTCACACGGTCCTCGGCTGCACCGTGAGGCCGAGGATTACATCTTACTCGTTTTCCTGCAGAAGGACTGCACAGCCCAAGCTAAATTTTATACACTTGACTCAACAGATTCACCCACTTCAACAACAGATTTGATCATGAAAATGTTGTTTTCCAAGTGTGGGTTTATTTCAAAATTATAAAGGTGTATATATTATTTCTATTACACATAATAAGCAATTTTTAGCTTAAAGTAAAAACTTACACATTTAAAGTTTTTATTTTAAAAAGATATTTTTTAAAATGTAGAGATTTAAAAACCATCACAAAAGCTGAGTATATCTTGCAGCACAGGTTTATCCTTAAATATTCACATCTCGTCTTTAGGAACGATTAAAAACTGGCTAAAAATCATTTACAAAAGGCAATGATTAAGATCTCCTATCTTTGCAAGAGCACATTAATGACACATAATGAATTTAACGTTTCACAAGCATTTAACAG
>PVHT020000085.1:2638850-2695469 GCA_004024745.2 Catagonus wagneri
GGGGGGGGGGGGGAGAGAAAATAACACAATAATCTGCCTCTAGGGGCTAGCGTGAAGTTGCAAAAAGATCCCAGCACAGTCACCTTTCAACCTCAGAACTCAGTGGAGCCCCCGACGCGAGCTCCTGCTTAGATAAAACTTTGCTGAACTTGAAATCAACAACTGAGACTTGGGAATACTTTGTTAGTTTCTAAAATGGTATTTACATAGAAATCTTTTTTTTCCCCTGTCTTTTGTCGTTTTAGGGCCTCACCCACAGCATGTGGAGGTTCCCAGGCTAGGGGTCTAATCGGAGCTACAGCTGCCAGCCTACACCACAGCCACAGCAACACAGGATCCGAGCTGGGTCTGCAACCTACACCACAGCTCACCGCCAACACCAGATCCTTAACCCACTGAGCAAGGCCAGGTACTGAACTGCAACCTCATGGCTCCCAGTCGGATTCGTACCTGCTGAGCCACAACGGGATCTCTTATTTATGTGGAAACCTTAACCAGCACAACACATGATAATCTTAACGTGAAGAAATAAATTTAAATACAAAATATAACCTAACAAAAGAACTACTATTTAAAGAGAAATCAGGAATTGGATTTATTTTGGCCGCGCCCACGGCATGTAAAAATCCTGGGCCAGGGGCTGACCCCGAGCCACAGCAGCGACAATGCCGGATCCTCAGCCTGCTGAGCCTCACGAGAACCCCCATGAACTGGATTTCAAAGAGCAAAACGTTCATAACTGTACCCTAGGAATCCCCCCCAAAATTCACGTGATTAGACCTCATCCATCCGTCAGAGGCCTCCTGCAAAACAGTCTGCTCCAACTACTGCCGAAGGCGGGAGGCACTGGGCAGATCCCGCACGCTGCTCTCAGCACAGCATGCGAGGCTTCCGGGGGGGACGCTCATTTTCCAGCGGCCGCGAGGGCCGCGCGCTCAGCTGCACAGGACTGGATGTCGTGTCCAGAGCACCTCCTCCCCCGCTGAGAAGACCGAGAGCCCCCCAGCCGAGGAGCCGAGGTCTCTGTGCTCTCGTTCTCGCACCTGCTTCCCTCCAGTCGACCCTGCTCTGCTTTGTCTCCTTTTAAGCATTCATCAAAAAGAACCACTCGTCCGAAACTGCATAGAAATAGAATTTCTATCCATTTCCTTCACTGCTGGTATTAGGCACACAACTTTGCTGTGTTTCATATGCAATCTACGTTTCCAAATTTCACAGAGAAGCAAGGCTGGGCCTCAGCAGAATATTCTGAATTTGTCAGATTTAACACTGCAATTAGTTTTGTCTTCCCCTCCACAATTAAATTAGTACATTTCTCTGAAAAAAAACAGCTAGCTTTTGCCATACAGAGTAAGTATGTCCCGGCTGGCTTAAAACAAACATACATGCATCAGACTCATTTCTGCACTAACTTCCTTTTTGTTGTTGCCTTTATTTTTTTAGGGCCACACCTGCAGCCCAGGCTAGGGCTTGAATCGGACGTGCACCTGCTGGCCTGCACCACGGCCACGCAGGGATCTGGCATCCGAGTCACTTCTGAGAGCTACACCACAAGCTCGTGGCCACGCCCAGATCCTTAACCCACTGAGCAAGGCCAGGGATCAAACTCAAGTCCTTACAGATACCAGTCGTGTTCGTCACCACTGAGCCACGACAGGAACTCCTAACTTCCTTTTTTTATTTTTTATTTTTTTTAAAGGAGAGTTTGTTTTCATTCAAGTCTCCACATCCTACTTACTAAACTTTGGCAGTCATGGAAGGATCTAAAATCTGTTGTCAAAATTCCCTAACTGCAAATATTTAGGCAGTAAGAAGTTAATTCCCAACTGTTACATATGTTCAACAAGTTTTTACTTTATATATAGCAAAGCTTCTGCTCAACTCATGTACAAAATAACTTCTGGCATGGCTGTGGCATAGGTCGGCAGCTGCAGCTCCCATTTGGCCCCTAGCACGGGAACCCATTTACTGCAGGTGTGGCCCTTAAAAAAAAAAAAAAACTTCCTTCTGGGAAAAATGATCAAAGTAAACAAAAAAACCCCAATCTTTTAAATAGTACTTTAATATGAAAACTACGAAAATTCACGTATCTCCGTAAAGAGAATTTGAAAAGCAGAACAAGATGGATTCAAACAAGCTCACCTTGCATATGGGATGTATGAGAGACTGTACCTGCAAGAAAAAGTCAAGAATGTTGGAACAATCTAAATGATATTTTTCTTTACGACAAATACTCTAACACCATAAAAAATGAAGCAGCAGAATTCTGCACGGTGATTCTCAAAGTATGACCCTGCAACAGGGGAACTTATAAAAATGCAAATTACTGGGGCCTACCCCACACCTCCTGAATGAGAAACTGTTTTAATAAGCAGCCTGTATTTTAACAGACTCTAAGTGACCCTGATGCCTGTTAAAATCTGAGCTTATTATAAAAGAAAGGTTACCCTTTTAATTAAAGTTACTTTTTAAAAGTAGAGACTAAGACAAAACAGAGTAAGTTGCGTCCTTCTTCAGGGATAAATCATTAAGTACAGGTTAGCAACAAAAAGCAACATAACATACTGTAGAAAATAACCAAGATTTACATTTCTCCACATTTTGCTGCAAAAGAGCAAAACATCATAACGTTCTTTTGTAACATGCAGAGAACTGCACTTAGCACGTGTCCATTCTGTCCATCAGCAGGAAGTCCCTTAAATGTGCCCATATTCTGTCCATCAGTGGAAAGTCACCAAAACAAAGGCTGATCCCAGATTGGGTGAATCAAAAAGGAGGGACTGAAAACAGCAAAATCAGGAAACAAAGAAGACTTCGCTCTGAAGCAAAAGGAAAGAAAAACTCTCTTCAAAATACTCTGGATGAAAAACACCTTTCTGGTCTCACATGGAAGCGTGCAAGCAGGGCACCTTCGAGTCAACCGCATCTCAGTCACTGGGCCACTGAGGCAGCTGGAGTGGCCGCAGCGCAGGCCCTCTGAAGGGCTGGGGGGCAGGGAGGAGGGCAGAGGAAAGGCGGGGGGCCGGACAGCTGCTCCCTCACGGAGAGGGCAGGACAGAGCCGGCGCCAGCACAGTAACAGCACCGTAAGCCAGCGACACCGGGCAGCGAGGGGCCGCTCACCCGAGACTCAGCCGGGACCTTATGAGTCCGTGCGGCACCACCTGCACTTGTCATCACTTCGCTCTCACACATCAGACAGGAAGTGGATGCGGCCCCCACCTCCCTGGGCTCGCCCACATTTTAGGTCCACGGACCCACAGCAGACCTCAGGCGTCCGACCCCGCGGGGGCCGTTCCCGCACGAGGCACCTGCTAAGATGGCAGTGATCCGCCCGCGTTTACAGGCTCAGAACAAAACGCTTAGCACTGCGTAATAAACGTTGACCCTCTAATTAGTGTAAGACTTACCAGGTCAGTGACAAGAACTGCAATATGCAGAATAATAAGGCCAGTCCCTTCTTACGCCACTGACAACAGCAAAAACAAAGGAATTAGTTAAAATTAAAAAAAAATTTTGCAAGTTCAATTACTCCCCTTGAAACATGCAAATAACAGCTCCATTTATTTCATTAAATTTTGGTATGACAAATTTAAGATTCAGTGGATCTGAAAATTAATTATCAATACACTGTATTTTCATTCTAGAATTCTCTGCATCCATTGATTCAAATGCTACTGAGTATATGGCATTAAAAGTTAATGAAGTAACTACACAGGCTGAAAATCTCAAACCTCTTTAATGTTAGGTTCTTTAGGTCGTGGTTAACCTTCAATGCTGAACACCCCACGTGGTTATTAGATATGAAGCCTATGTGGAACTTACATATTTTATTCACTTGCTCTTGTTCCTTTTTCTTTTTTCTTTTGCCTTTTGTCGATTTAGGGCCGCACCTGTGGCATGTGGAGGTTCCCAGGCTAGGGGTCTAACAGGAGCTGTAGCTGCCGGCCTTCGCCACAGCCACAGCAACGCGGGATCCGAGCCATGTCTGCAACCTTCACCACAGCTCACGGCAACAGCAGATCCTTAACCCACTGAGCAAGGCCAGGGATCGAACCTGCAACCTCATGCTTCCTAGTCGGATTTGTTTTTGCCGAGCCAAGACAGGAACTCCATTGTTCCTTTTCTTGAGTGGGTTTTGTTTTTTGAAGTAAAATTATTTTATTGTGCTCTTCTGGAATAATGTAAAATATAATTTCCATGGTTGTTTTAAAATGATCTATTTTTAGAGTTTCTTGCCCATCTTTATTAATTTTTATTTATTTACTTCTTTATTTTTAATCTACTGCTTATAAAAAGACTGCTAGACCATTCCAAACAAGAAATCAATTTTACATAGGGATACGCAAAAATTGTTTAAGAATATTCTTTTAAGTTATCACTGGGAAATGAGGTACAAATACATTCCTGCATAACCGTAGTTCGGTCCTTACAGCATCAAAGTTAAAATCAGGACTTTTCTGATGGAGCGTTTCTGAGGTGTTTATACAGCACCGTACCTTCTTTAAAATGTGTGGTGTCCTTGGGAGCTCAAGGACCCCCCGGAGAAGCAGATGAGGAGCAACAAACAGACTGAGGCAGGAGCATCAGTGAATAAACTGAATTCTAACAAAGCAGCTCCTTTGACGTGAGCTGTTGGCCTCATCCATAAATTGTCTAAGTGGTGTGAGAGTGATTTCAGCTCTTTGGTCCCTCTGTGTTACTTCGGGCTTGTTTTCTGGCCCTTTCTCCTTGTTTGGGAACCTCCCGGCTCCTGCTGCACCCCCCGCCTGAGAGCCACGGCACAGGGAGGCCGGTCAGCACGGCGGACAGCACAGCAGACCCTCGCCGGGCCCATCACGCCTGGCGGCGGGCGCGCCTGCACCTCTGCCTGTTTTAGGGGCAGAAGCCAGGGGGAGACCAGCCACTAACTGGAGGTCACTGTACTCGGTTTTGGGGACACTCGTTCTTTAGTGGGTTCTAAGGAACCAAATTTTGAGCTCCTTTGGGACGACAGTACCCAGGGAGGGGCCAGCTAGTTAGGAGAAAACAGAGGGGGTTTAGTGGCGATAACTTACCCAGAGAGCAGCACACAGGGTGAGCACCAAACACAACTACAGGAAAGGAAAGGAAAATTGCAAATTTAGGTCTTTCCAAAAAAGTCACAAGAACGCATACACTATTCTTCACTCATCTGCATAATATACTACAGAACACAATTAACGAGGGTTTGCTCTAGCTGTGCTCAGAGGCCCCGAGTGCCATTCTACTTTAAAGTCTATGACAGCAACGTCCCTGGCAAACGGAAAGCACCTGGTAAGTCACCTGTGGATTCAGTGGACTAAGAGGTCTGTCTGGCCATGAATGTGAGAGGCGTGGCTGTTCTTGTGAACCGATGAATATGCTAATGTGGACGTTCGGCGACAGCCAAGTGCCACCACGGGACTTAGCACAACCGCTACAACACAGTAAGTTCTGTTTTACACAGTTTCACATCAGGGACCTATCACGGTGACGTCAGACAGAAGATTACGCAGGTCACTCCACACCCGTGTCCCCACAGGAGGCCGGGGAAGGCAGTGCCGACGGAGACAAGGTGTCTGTCCAACAGTCAGACAGGGAAGGGACAAAAGCCAGGGGACGGACTATTTAAATTAGGCCAACGTGCCCTGAGAAGACTCAGTCGGACTCAGAGGTAACCTGTCGCCCGGCCCGCACCCTCCAAAAAATGCATTAAGAGATGCTCTACGGGGCTTGAAAATGGACTACACGTAGCTCTAATTTTCCCCTAAAATACACAGAGCTACCCTGTCAGAAATACACAGGAGAAAACAGGGTCCCAGCCAGGCATTTCAGGGATGCTGTATAATCCAAACCCTCTAAACACACTGCCTGAAGAACAAGATTATTATATTCAACAAGAGGAATGTTACAGCAGCACAGACATAAGACTGTACAAGAATTTATAAAATAATGCCAAAAACACTCCAATGAAAGTTTTAAAAAATTACCGTTATTTACTTACAATCATAACAATGGTTGCAAGTAATCGCGTTGTTTCAAACATTTTCTTCAGTTGTTTCATGGGTCCCATTAAAAAGCACGTACTGTTTGAAACAAAAGAACAAATAAAAGAGATGGACTGATTACTCTGTCTGGCTATGTAAAAATAAGTGCTTTTAAGAAAAGAAATCCTATGTTAGTTTACTTAATGAAAAAAAAACCCCATCAAATCTGTTTTTTTCTTAATACTAGAAGGAAACTTTAATCTTTTCCTGTTTTCTATGACATATAAATGCCTTTCCCACTTTATCCATCGCGTCACCTCACAGTCACAGGTAAACGGGCCAGCCAGGCGGCCCCGGCTGGCCAGGCGGTTAGCGCTCAGTCCGTGCCGGCCCGTCACTGCTCATCTCTGCGTACGTCCCACGCAGAGCCACTGACAGCGACCTCCGCGGGGAACGCGGCGTGAGGCTTCCCACAGCAAACAGCAGGAAACTGCTCCACGGGCTACTCTCAGACCAGGGTCCCAAGGGGTCAGCACGGGGATGGGCCCGCGAGGACCGACCGAGCTGGGCCGCGGCTCACGCTGCCCACTGGACAGCACATCTGACCCAGACACCCCGAGGAGCCGGGAGCTCACCTCTGAGAGCCGAGAGTCCGCACGTGTGACATCACCACCCCCAAAGATCCACCCAAGGTGCCCAGAGATGACTCCCCGCGGGCCCGGCGGACAGCGCAGGAGTCGCTGCTGCTGCACGGCCCGGTCCCACCTCTCTGCTCAGGCCACTGCCACCGGATCCTCCTCTGCTGGTCGGCTGGCCCTGTGACTGTCCCCTCACTGAGACGCAGAGTCCACAGGGCGGGACAGCTCAGCTGGGTCACCTCACTGGGCTCGTCCTGTGGAGGAACCGCCTCTGCGCTTGTCCACCCGGTTCAGACACTCTCCAGGGCGGGGCTGTGGCACTGCCCACCGCACCAACGGGCACGGGCGCAAAACGCACAGGACGGTCCCTGGCACACAGCGAGTGCCCCAGATGCCAGCTTCTCTTACCAGTAACTCACTGCCTATCGTGGAAGCTGGCGCATAGCCGAAGTCCTACGTAGCCACTGAACGGATATAAATGTTGTGGCTGAATTCGCAGTATGTACAGATCTACGGAAATATATCCTGTTAGGAAAGCACTTACTGGAAAGGAGTATTTGGAGAGCGATGGCAAATGAAAAGTTTTGAGGACGCGAACTCCTGTACATACCTGGCTAAGGCAGCAATATTTCCAAAGGTATAAAATACTGCAAAAAGCTTTATGCCCCCAGGAAGCCACAGCAATCCAGTTCCCTGAGTTAAGATATTACGGTCAGTTAAAAATAGTATTACCATTGTAATCATTAAAATATAAATGTGCCACTATGATAATAAGACTATATGTAACAATATAAAGTTTAAGTATGAATGTGTTAAGATATAGTCTCTAATTTTACGTTTTTTAAAAATCAGTTAATCTTCAACGGTTAATTCTGGATTTTATTTGCTAATTTGAATCATCTGTCTATTTACAAGTAAGGATGTATAAATGAGCCATAACACAACTTTCTTCATATACGTGAGTAAATTCACTCTACTTAAGTATTCTTTTTAAATGTCAAGTTTAAAAAGGTAATAACTGCAGCTTTCCTAACACACACTGATTTTTCTTAAATAAGTTTACAATCCATAAGGCGCCCCAGATATTAATTTCTACATCTCTTTTTTCCTCCCTACCCCTCTATTTCAGGTGACTAGATATGTCCCATCAAAACAATCTGAGAGGAGTTCCCTTCGTGGCATAGCAAAAACGAATCTGACTAGTATCCATGAGGATGCAGGTTTGATCCTTGCTCTCACTCACGTGGGTTAAGGATCCAGCGTTGCCATGAGCTGTGGTGTAGGTCGCAGGCGTGGCTCGGATCCCAAGTTGCTGTGGCTGTGGTGTAGGCCGGCAGCTACAGCTCTGATTTGACCCCTTGCCTGGGAACCTCCACATGCTGCGGGTGCGGCCCTAAAAAGCAAAAAAAAAAAACAAAAACAGTCTGAGAGCCATCCTGGTGAGTGGACTGCTGGTTGGTTAGTCGGACACAAAACAGAGATTACCGAGCAACATAAAGCCTTCACTCACAAGAAAAGAGAAGAAGATGCCGCTCACGAAGCATATGACGAACCACTTCAGCCGGGTGTTGAAACTAAGGGTGGAGGCATCCAGGACCTGAAGGAGGAGGGGAATGAGAAGGTGCTTAAACCCCCGCCGGCCAGCCTGGCCTTACACCCTAAGGCGAAGCTGCGTTCTAACGCAGGCGACGAATCAGCTCCACTGTACACTCCAGTGTCACTTAAGGTTATTACGGTTCCACGGCAGTGAAGCAGAACTAAACACAGCCTGGGAATCAGAGGGTCCCGACGAATCACAGGGACCTTTGCTGGCTATGACCACGCACTGTTTCGGTTTTAAAGGCTCTTACCTGTTAGGGACAGTAGAAGCACTGGTGTGGATGGAATGAGCTATAAGACAGGTTATAGGACACTCAATGATTTAAAAAATAAGAGCAATTAAAAAACAAGGGGAGATGGGAGTTCCCACTGTGACACACCGGGATCGGGGGCACATCTGCAGTACCAGGACACGGGTTCGATACGCAGTCCGGCACCGCGAGTTAAGGCTCTGCCGTTGCCGCAGCTATAGCATAGGTTGCAACTGCAGCTCAGATCTGATCCCCGGCCCAGGAACCCCATATGATGCAGGGCAGCCGAAAACGAAAAAGAAAAAAATTTTTTAAAAAATGAGGGAAAGACGAAGCGAAACAGCAAAATGCTGACAAGCGCCGTGGTGGGGTCAGCAGACAAGCTTCTCTCAACGTCTCTAGATTTGGGGGCGTTTCGGCCAAGTCCCTACACCCAGGGCCTGAGACAGGGGTCCTCCCGCAGGAGCTAGCCGCTCTCAGGGAAAACTGCACCTCGCTGTCCCACCTGCCTTGAGGCCGGGCCGACCTTCCGGAAGGCACCTGCCATCCACAGTCACTGGCTGCAGGCTGGGGCAGAGGGCACGGCAGGACCTCGAGGGTGAGCACAGGGTGCAGCTGCGAGCCGCCGGGCGGTGGGCACCACCCGCTAATGACCGGGACCTAGAGGGCCGTGAGCGGCGTCTACCGTGGGGCGCACCTGACAGCTTCTGTTACAGAGACCACTTAAAACCAGCTCAACCATTATTAGAGACACACTGTGAAACAGCGGTTAATTCTAGAGCGACAACACTCGGGTGCATCATGCGAACTCTAACCAAATCATACGGGAAAACGTACTCTGCATGTTCTATACAATAATCCAGCATATAGTAATGATTAAGTGTACATTTTCTTTAACTGAAGCATAGTTGACTTATAGTATTATATTAGTTTCAGGTATACAGCATAGAGATTCACTATTTTTATAGATTATAGTCTCTTTAAAGGTGTTACAAAATAATGGTAATATTTCCCTGTTGCTTGTCTACACCTAGCTGGCTGTGTCTCTTAAGCCATCCCTTTATCTTGCCCCGCCCCCAACAGGTAACCTCTAATTTGTTCTCTATCTCTGAAAGTCTGTTTCTGTTTTGTTATATACATCTGTTTGTTTTATTTTTTAGCCTCTACACATAGATGGTAACATCGAGTATCTGTCTTTCTCTGTCTGACTTTTCTCTAAACATAAAACACTCTAGGTCTGTACACATTGTTACTAAATACACTATTAAAACTTATTTTCCCAATAAGGCTAAAAAAGACATAATAGCTATTTCAGGAAACTAGAAATACACAGTAAGGATTTATATATTCCAAAACTTAAGTTTCTAACTTGCATTACCATCTACTTAAGAGACCATATGTTTATAATGTATTTTCAAGAATAATGAAGCAAAATTAGAACATTTTATACGCAAAAGCTCAAAATACCTGTGTTGACATTCCTTACCTCAATAGATTAATCTGTGAATCCTTAGGTAGCATGAAAAGTAGATGAAAACAACTAAATACAGATTCTATTATCGTAACATCCATCACTTTTTTAACACATTTTAAATGTTCTTTAAAATTTGCTCTAATCCACAGACATTCTTGTTCCCAGCAATGTCATCTGTTTATACTAAAACTGATCACTGTATTTTAAACAAAGCATGAACTGGCCTATAAAAACATCTACATTTCATTCTTTCTGATGAGGAGGAATACACATCACGTCCATTTCAAGAACCGAACAGAACAGAACAGACCTAAAGACTGCATATGGCATAGGAGATGGTCCCCTACAGTGATGAGAAAGACGAGGGGGAGGAAGTGGCCGTTTTTACTTTGTTTTACAAGTTTAAATCGCCCTGTTGTTTGTAAGTTCAACTGGGTTTTCAGCATGGTTATTTGTATAATGTAGGCATTTGCCCTCTTATTTCCATCTTCCAAGTGATGATCTTTAAAAGGAAACATATGACAAATTATTTCTATTTGTAAATGTGAAATACCGAAGCCACAAGCAAATGACCTGTAAACTGTCCAGGATAACAGAAACAGACCACAGATTCCCTAATTCCCACCTGGGAAAATTACACAACGTTCACCATGCACAAGAGCCAGCACTGCACTGCCCATGCGGGAGCAGAGGGCGCTCTGACCCGCAGACCTGCTTCAGCACAGGCGCACGGGCGCTACGCGTTTGTCCTACACGGATCAGGCACCAGCCCACCAAAAACAGCAGCTCTGACCTCTTTAGTCTTGGGAAAGAAATGCACACTGAAATTGCTGCCAGTTATTTTGCTTATTTGTTATCAAAGGAAGAGGAAGCAAAGAATAATAAGCCTCTTGAGGGAGCTCCCGTCGTGGCTCAGTGGTTAACGAACCCAGCTAGGATCCATAAGGACGCGGGTTCCAGCCCTGACCTCGCTCAGTGGGTTAAGGATCCGGCGTTGCCATGAGCTGTGGTGTAGGTCGCAGACGCGGCTAGGATCCCAGGTTGCTGTGGCTGTGGTGTAGGCCGGCGGCTACAGCTCTGATTCGACCCCTAGCCTGGGAACCTCCATATGCCGCGGGTGCGGCCTTAAAAAGACAAAAACAAAAGGAAAGAAAACGGAGGAAAACGCCTTCCCCACAGCAGCACCAACAGGACAGATGAAGGAACCACAGCACGGACATGGGCTGCTGTCCTCGGTGACACAGACCCGGGGGAGGCGGAGGCCACCACTGAGGGACAGTGGGCAGGCTGAGCCCGGCTCCTGGGCCACCACCACGTGAACAAAGGGGACCAGGGAGTCCCCCCACGCAGCATTCCTAGAGCTCCTCCTTCCAAGACGGTGGGGACAAAAGAGAAAGACCTGCAGACAAAGGGCCCCGGAAGCAGGCGTCCACCGAGCCTCTGAGGGGTCGTGACCCCACCTGCTCAGGGTCCTGCTCCTCGGTCGCTCGGCCCCTCGGAGCTCACACAGGAACAGCCACCCAGCCCGCATCTGTCACCTATGCTCTCCCGCCACTCCCTCACTCAGGACCCCTGACCGCTGGTCCCACCGCGACCCTAGCAGAGTCCAGCGTGATTTCTACGCCCGCCCGCACAGCCGGCCCCCCGCTCCTCCCCCTCCGCTCAGCCGCCCAGGGCCCTCTGACCACCCGAAGCCCCATCTCCGAGGTCCAGGCCACGGCTCCCCGGCTGCGCCGTCCTCCCAGCGGCACTGCCTCGAGGGCTTGGGGCCCCTCCATCCGCACAGGGCGCCCCTCTTCAGCGAAAACCCCTTTCTGCTCCATCCACCTGGCAGACCCCGCCACGACTCCAGCCTCCCTCCGAACCTGGGGGAGAAACAGCCCCGCGGGCATCGCGGCCAGGTCACCATCAACCTAAGGGCCTGGACACTGCCCGCCTGGCCTCCGAACGGCATTGGTGTTTTAGGTCCACCCGCCTTCCCACTCCCCCGCGCGACCACCTCGATCCACCTCCAGGTCCTGCCCTGACACGTCCGCTCTCAGCAGACAGCTTCCTCTACTCCCCACCCAAAACAGATGCCCCACGCCAAGTCCCCGCACAGCTCACTGCCACCAAATACCAAGCTCACCTCAGGAACACTCACCCTGCCCTCCTGCCTCAGGCCTCTGCGGAGGGACAAAGGCCACCTGTCTGCCCCGCTTTAGATCCCAAGCCCTCTGACCTCCCAGGGAGCTGACACCTCGGTGCCCAGCGGTGACCCATGTTCTCTCGGAGACCGCTTCCAGCAACCTCTAAACACGCTTAAGCCTCTGTCATCTTCGATAAAAAGCCTGTCTTCGCCCTCCAGCTCGTTCATTCACTGATTCATTCAACACACACCCGGGGCTGCCAGGTGCCACCCTAAGTGCCAGTGAGGACTCTGGCTCCTCACTTAAGGGGACTGGAGGAAGCGCAGGCCCACCGCAGGCTTGGGCACGGCCCCTGCGCCCACCCTGAGAGGACGCGGCCAAGGGGGGGCGGCTGGTCCTGCCCGCCCACCTGCCTGCTCACCTGCGCCCCTCCAGCCCTGAGGCTCGGTCTGCGGCCCCAGGAGAGCGCCTCTTCCAGCCAGGCCTCCGCGCTGGGAGGAGGGACACGCAGACACCCTCCCCTCAAGGACTCAGCAGCTCTCAGCCCTGGCCCTCTCCCCTGACTGCGAATCCAGAAAGCGGCCTGCCCCCCAGGCCTCGGCTGCCCCGTCCCCACGCCGGGGGAAATGGGGTTGGCATGTCCTCCAGTTTTAGCCTCCAGATTGTACCATCCCAGGAAGCGATTTACGGCTGAACTAGCCCCTTCATTTTTGGCTCATTGCTTGAATTAATCAACACCTGACAGCCCAGCTCTCTCCCCCAGCTCAGCGGAGCCCCTGACCCTGGGTAAGGCAACAGTGACACGTAAGGCCGCGGTCGTCAAATAAGCAAACGCCATGTCACTGAGCATCTGAGCAGCAAGTGCAGAGAAGAGAAGCCAGTCGGGCAAAGAGTGCAGAGCAGTGGGGCACAGCTTGGTGGACAAGGGCCAGTCCCGCGGCGGGGGCCTCTCGGGGAGGTGGCGGAAGATGCCTGGGCGCTACGGGCTGAGCCAAGCGCCCCTTGTCTGTTACTCCAAACCTTCCCCCAGGTCCCCTCCAGCAACACGCTGTCGCCCCTGCCAGAATCCAGCTAGAAAGAGCCAATACGGGGCGGGGTGGGGGGGCACCCTGGGTGAGCTGCCCATCCCCTCCCACGCCAGGCTCAGGTCCTTGACCAGCCAAGCTCCACCTCCGGAGGCAAACGGAACCGAGGCTCCTAGGCTCAGGGTCCACACTCTCTGTCTGCCCCCCATGCAGTCAGGCTCTCATTTCCATGGAGCCACCAAAACTGCTCCCACTGGAGCCACCCACGACCTCCGCTGATGAACAGAACGGGAACTTCTTAGTCCTTAAGTCATGATAGCTAATCAATAGCTTGAGACACTGCCCTCCAGGGCCTCACCCACTCCAGGTGCCCCTTCCTCATCAGCCACGCCTCGGTCTCTGAGAGGGCAGGTCAAACCCTGGACCTTATCTTATCCTGTTCCTCCCTGCACACAATCCCTTCACTATCTCAAATACTTCCTCCGTGAGCTCTAAAATCCCAGCTGCCTGCAGATGCTAGCTGGCATCTCAGGCTTGACAGGCACTGACCTTGCTCTGTAAACCGGCTCCTGCACGTGCCAGCTAAGGGCAAGTCCATCTCTCCAGCTGCGCGGGCGGGACCAGAGGAACCGGAGGCACCCTTGCGCTCGTGCTCTCACACACGCAACCCACCGCTACTGCTGCCAGATCTACACGCAAACCACTCAGAGACGCTGGCCACTCTCATTTTAAACCACGTCACGTCCACCTCCCTCAGCCAGGCCCGTCCTCTCTGCCCAGGACCGCTACCCTAGTCTTCTGACCAGGCTCCAGGCTTCCACCTTTGCCCCTACAGGGCTGTTCTCCAAAGACCAGCCAGGGTGAACCTCAAAAATCCACGTCAGTCGCATCCCTGCTCTGCTCAAAACCCAGTGGCTCCTTAGGACACCCAGTGCACTCAGAGCGCGCAGTAAAAGCTCTCCTCTCCCTTTACTCCAGATACTCTGGCCTCTTCCTTGGCCGTGAAGGTGCCAAGCACTGTTCTCAGGATCTATAACTGCTGCTCCCCCGCCTGGGGGACTTTTATTTGCAGGAGATGCCCAGATATCCCAGTGACTCTTCAGATCTATGCTGCAGCGTCCCCTGAAACACAGGCCCTCCCTGCCCTCCAACGCAGCACGGCAGCCCCAACCACTGTACCCTCTTCCAAGGCGCTTATCACTGGCTGATGTTTTTATACTTACTTGTTCATGAACTGTTCCCCACAATTAACATATAAGTGCCACGTGGGAAAGTCTCTGTCTTGGTCATTGTCAAGAACACCGGCATCCTGACTAGTACCAAACATATGTGGGCACCAAAACACTTGTTGAGTGAATAAATGATCACCTCTGAACTCAAGGAACTTGTCCATTCCAGTCAATCGCTCCAATCTTTGATCAGAACTTGCCCACAGCGTCTTCCCCCTCTCTAGACACTGGGCTCAAGAGAAGTGGCACTAGCTCCTTCATGCCCTCAGGCGCAGAGCAACTCTGGCCAACAGAACTTTCTGACGGAATGCCCCACAAATGCAGGGTCCAGCGCTTCAGCCACTAACACACGTGCCTGCTGAAAACCTGGGATGTGGCTGGCGTGACTGAGAAAGGGAATTGAAATTTCATTTAGTTTTAATTAACTTAAATTTAAAGAGCCACATGTAGCGATGGCTACTGTCTGTAGGGCACAGACCTACTGCAGCATGTAAAGCACAAGGCAGTGGTTTGATAAATGAGGCAGGGAGTTCCTGCTGGGGGCGGTGGGTTAATGATCCAGCTTGTCTCTGTGGTGTAGCCGTGCAACCACGGCCTTAGCAGCGGGTTAAGGATCGAGTATTGCTGCAGCTGTGGCTTAGGTTGCAGATGGGGCTCGGATGTGGTCCCTGGTCGGGAACCTCCAAGTGCCAAGGGTACAGCCAAAAACGGAGAAAAAAAATTTTTTTTTAAATCAATGAGTTGGATAAGCCATGGCTGTCTAATGTACATTCCCCATATTACTATTTACGGGTTCCTGTAGTATCATTATGATTTACCAAACTGGTTAGAGTTCACGTAGAGGAGATGCTTGACTTCTAGGCTCAGAACCCTACCTATTAGACTAGTCCAGGATCCTGTTCACAAGAAGTGCTGAATAATTATGACAACAAGGAAGGAAGTTAGGACAGGAAAAAAAGACAAATAAAAGATCCTTATGTAACACTGTTGTGTTTTAAATGTTCCACTTCTGTGACAAGCAAACAAGAACTTGTCAGCATGCATATAACAAAAATACTTACAAAGCAGTTCCTGCTGCACTATTTTTAACCCTCTTAACTAAGGAAGTAACCCTTATCAAGTCTCCTGGGTAAAGCATGGAACAAGGTGTTTTTTTTTTTTTCTTTAAAAAAAACCCCTTATCAGACAAGCTTTAATTCGGCATTATTTCACTTCTCAGTGACCTGCTTTTTTTCTCCCTCCCGTCTCCCTACTTCCAAAAGACACACACACATTCACAACAGCCCATTTAATTCCCGGGACTAAAGGATGCAACGAAGCTTTAAGATTTCTGCATAAGCAGCCGGTAGGACAAGTACCTCCACACCTACTGCGCTGCCAGTCCGAGTTCAGAGCCCACACTAGGCGCAGGAAACCAAGCGAAGGCCGGGGAAGAGGAGCGTGGGGGCAGAGGGGTTATTTGGGAGAGGGACACAGGCAGCAAAGGGGGTTCCTAGGAGTCACAAGGTCAAATGGGGGAGGGGGCCCAAAAGTGAGCTCCAGGAAAACCTGGAAACCGCCTCAAATTCTTCCCGGGAAGCGGGTAGCGCCCTCCCGCATCACCTGGGCAGGTTGAGGCCCTGCCGCCCACGCGGCGCGGCCCCGCCCCAGCACACGTTCACCCCGAGGCCCGCCGTAGGCTCCCTACCTGCGCGGTCAGTCCCTGCTCCTCGTCGTCCTGACCGCTCAGGACCCGCCGCAGCTTCTCCATGGCCCTGCTCCCGGCCGCAACGGCGGCCGCTCGCTCGCCAGCCGCTCTCGCTCGCCGGGAAACCCGGAACTTGAAACTCCACGGGCCGACCGGAAGTCCGGGTCTTTCGCTTCCGGCGAGTCGGGGCGGCCCTGGCGGCCGCCGTAGCCGCGCGCGCGTGCGCGCCAGGTTGCGCTTGCGAGGTGCGTAGGGCTGGAAGTCCCGGCTGCGCTGGCTTCCCCCCCGGCCCCGGGCGGAAATGGTCGAGCGGGAACGCGGGTGAGCCGCGCTCGGGTCCAGCAGCCGCCGACTCCCACCACCAGGAGTTTGGCCCAGCGGACTCACAGCTGGTATTTGTTGAATGAATTCACACACCGAACGCGGATCCTCACCTGTGCCTCGGACCCACGTCCAGGCCTGCGGACCCGGCATCCGGTGCCCGGACCAGAAGTCGACCTCTGCGAGCCCGACGTGGAATGCTGCAGACCCATGTCCAGTGCTGCAGAGCCGAGAACAACCAGTGCTGTAGACCTGAGGTCCAGTGCCACAGACCCACGTCCAGTACCCTGACCCGATCGATGTCTAGGCCTGCAGACCCGAGGTCCGGTGCTCAGGCCCGGGAACCAGTTCTGAGGACCTGAAGTCCAGTGCCACAGACCGAAGTCCAGACCTGACAGCGGGAGAATGCCGGGGGCCAATGTGAGAATACTGGCAGGAGTTCAGTTCTGAACTGCAGTTCTCGAAAGAGGGCAGGCGTTGGAGGCAGCAGTTCTGTGCTCTGACTTCAGCCCTGCCCCTGTGGTGTGGCATTGGGAACCCAGGCAGGTATACTCACCTACTTTTCAAGGTTAAACAGGAATAGATATAACAGTTGACCTTAAGCCCCGTGGGGGTTGGGGTGCCGGCCCTTCCTGTAGTTTAGAATGGGTGCAGCTTACAGCCAGCTCCCCCTATGTGTGGTTCGTCCATAACCTCTTCATCCACATCCTCAGTTCCTCAGTATCCGTGGTCCAGGTCCTCGGATTCTACCAACAGAGGGCCCCACAGTGCTGCAGTATTTACTATTGAAAAAAAATCCCCGTGTAAGTGGACCCAGAAAAGTTCAAATCTGTGTTGTTCTAAGGTCACCTTTACTTCAGAATGTGCCTCAGAGAAAAGACAAAAGGCTGCCTTATTCCTTTCTCCTTGTGAGAGGTGTTTTATTTACTCAGCTCATCTAGCTTTGAAAGTGTGAAACCTACCTCAAGAGGAACAGCTAGTCCGGCCCACCTTTCCAGTTTTGCACAAACACTGCAAAGCTTTGAACGTGTGTAAACACTTCACATGCTCTGCGTGGACAAACGCTAGCAATGGGGTGGTGACTTTCATCTCTCTTACTCTCGACCATGCTGAGCAGGGATGAAAAGCTAGGGCTGCCTGTCTGGTGTGAATACCAGAGCATCTTGGAGCTTTCCTTAAATACACTGCTCCAAGGTCCTCAAGGTTCTGCTCTCCAGTTCAGTGTGATCGTGATGGAAATACCTGCTGTTTTATGGCATCACCTATTCTTCCCTAAAATCTGACAGTCAAAAGACAGAGCCCCAAGGACTTCCTGTCCATCCTTACTGCCTTTTGTAGAATTGTGTTGAATCTCAATGAAATAGAACCCCCTCCCCAAGAAAATCACATCACACAATTTCTCTGAAAAAAGCAGGCCAATTCTCAGCATCTTTTAGGGAAAAAAATACTTACACTTGTTCTAGGTATATGGAGGTCTTACCCTTTTTGGAGGCTGCCTGGGTTAAAATCCTGGCTCCCCGGTATTGTAGCTGCGAGTTTTAGGCAAGTCAGCCAAAACTCCTGTTGACTTTCTCAAATGTGAAACTCAAAGTGATAATAGTTCCTATCTTGCAGGGTCGTTACGAGGATTCAATAAAATAATACATGGATTAACCCTCAATATTCAGAGGTTTCCTGTGCAAATTCACCTACTTGCCAAAATGTATTTGTAACTCCAAAATCAGTATTTGTAAGCACTTCCGCAGTCATTCAGGGACGTGTGCAGAACAGTGAAGTTAGTCACTCAACACTCACGGTCACAGCTAAGGTGAGACATGGCTGTGATGTGTCTTCTTGTTTCGGCTCACGATGCAAACCAGCGCCATTTTCCTGCTCTGCCTAGGGCTACACTTTTTTCACACACTTACTCTTTTTGTTGGCAATTTCACTGTTGTCGTTGTTGTTGTTGTTTTTTTTGCTTTTTAGGGCCACAACCAATTTCACTGTTTAAAACAGATCTCAAGGAGTTCTCATTGTAGCGCAGCAGAAACGAATCTGACTAGGAACCACGAGGTTGTGGATTCGACCCCTGGCCTTGCTCAGTAGGTTAGGGATCTGGTGTTGCCGTGAGCTGTGGTGTAGGTCACAGGCGCGCCTTGGATCCCACGTTGCTGTGTCTGTGGCGTAGGCCGGCAGCTACAGCTCCGATTGGACCCCTAGCCTGGGAACCTCCATATGCCGCGGGTGCGGCCCCAAAAAGCAAAAATAAATAAATAAATAAAATAGATCTCAAGCCTGTGCTGCTGTGCCATCGAGGGTCCTAAGCACAAGAGAAATTCGACTCACTTTGTGCAGAAAAAATATGTTCCGGGAGCTTCGTTCTGGCTGAGCTATATGCTGGTGGCTGTGAGTTACGTGTTAATGAATGAACAAGGCACGCTGAGTAAGGTGTCTCTAGACAGAGCAGACAAGGCTGTGGGTTGATCACTTGAGCAAAGTGCTGTCAGGCTTGAAGGACCCTGGCCTGTGTCTCCCCCCAAGAACAGGACCTCAGTCTTCCTAATCCAGTGTTTGCGGCAAATTGTAAATAACCTGCAGAAAACAAGAATTCACTGTACGTGTAAACACACGGGCCTCACTTCATGCCAAGCACTGAGCAGATGTCGGTTGTAAGTGTAATCAGGGTTGTTTCATCACATGGAATTTCCTCTCTGGGTTGCTGTCTCCTTTCCCATCTGTGGCAGGAAAATCCAAATGCAGTCGCTCCTGCTGAGAGAGCCGTCTGTGTGTTTTCCTTGGAGAGCTTAGAGTTTAGATCTTCTGCCCATTTTTTGATGGGGTTGTGGTATTGAGCTGTAGGAGGTGTTCATAAATTGTGGAGACCAGTCCCTTGTCAGACACTTCATTTGCAAATATTTTCTCCCATTCTGTGGGTTGCAATTCTTAAGACCCCAGGTAAACATCTTATGTGCAGCCTCCTGCATTCTTTTTATTTTATTTTATTTATTTTTTTGCCTCACCAAGCCATGGGGAAGTCCTGGCCAGGGATCAAACACTCGCCCCAGCAATGACAAGTCCAGATCCTTAGCCCGCTGTGCCACAGGAGAGCTCCTGCGTTCTCTTTTTGGCCAACACCGCTACTGAACAGTTGAACAGTCTGCAGGGAAACCTAACCCTCTTGCCCTCTTGCCCAAAATCCTAGGAAAAAAACAGGTAGCTTCCTCTTCCTGCTTCTCGGCCACAGTGCTTCCAGAGCCAGGGGCTCTTTCAAACACAAGGCAGTCGGACAAGTAGGAGGCTGTTCCAAGCGGTGAGACAAGGTTCACAAATGACTTTCCTGGACCCTGGGTGAGAGTCCTGGTCCCCGCCCCCCGGCCAGAGTCGGGGAGACCACAGCAAGCCCCGGTGGAAGAGCCCTGGTCTGGGAGGCAGAGGTTGCCCTTGGGGAGGGCGTCGGGGGGCCCGAGAATATGGTCCTTTCTGCGGGCAAGCCCACCCGCTAGAGGCCACCCCTCCCACGTCAGGACCTCTGTCCCCAGGGGAGCCCCGGCACAGACCGCATCGGTCCACCAGCTACTGTGGTCAAAGAGGCTGGTTCCCAGGGGGCTTTAGGAGACTAAAGAGGGAAACTTTAAGTTCCCCGTGGGAACCTTTTCCCAGTGGCAACATTTGAAATATTTTGAAACAAATATAAAGCATCTCAAATTTCCTGTTCTCGTGTCTTAGCTTTCATACAGTTCTTAGTAGAAAAACGAATCAGACACTCTCACTAGACAATTCAGGTAGGAAATTACACTTGATTCTGAAACCCTAAGTGGTTAGAAGCACCTTGAAAAGTTCAGAAGCTTTGAATTTGGGGTGGCGCTAGTAACAGTCCATCGTGGCTGTTTACCGTGGCTCCTAAACTTCATCACTCCTCTGGATGCGTTAGCAAATCTTGGTACAAAATGCAACACCAGGAATTCCTCTGGTGGCTGTGCGGGTTACGGACCCAGCTTTGTGAGGATGCGGGTGCCATCCCTAGCCTCACTCGGTGGGTTAAGGATCTGGCGTTGCTGCCAGCTGCAGCGTAGGTCACAGACACGGCTCGCATCCTGTGTGGCTGAGGCTGTGGTGTAGGCCAGCAGCTGAAGTTCTAATTCGTCCCCTAGCCCGGGAACTTCCATATGCTGCGGGTGCGGCCCTAAAAAGAAAAAAGAAAAATAAATTAAAAATAAAAAAAGTAACACCACAGCCTTTCTCACTTGAGTTCTGAGGTCCCAGGATACCTTGTGAGTGAACAAAGTTGGTGGCCTGTGAGCAGGTCTGTGGCCAGAGTCCTGAGGCCACAGGGAGGAACAGAGGCTGTGAGGCTGCTCCAGGCGGCGGGTTGGGACCTGCATCAAGTGTGGGTGAGATGGGGGGCTCGGGAGTGCATGCCAGAAGGAAAGGTCTTTCAGAAAAACAGCCTTCCCTCCAACCATGCTGCTTCTGCTCCCAGACAGACCCGGATTACTGAAGTCGGCCCTGGAAAAGATGCCCAGCGCCTGACACCGTCCAGAAAGGCGGCACTCACTCCATGTGTCCACAAGCAGGAGCCTGGCGCCGCCGCCCCGCTCCCACCCGCACACCGGGGGCACTGAGACAATTGCCAGACACGTGGGCAGGTGAATGACATGTGATTTGACAACGCCACCGGCCCAGGAGACGCGAGGCCCAGAAGTGGCCGATGTTGGCGCCACTGCTGCAAGGAGATCAGTTTACATCTGTTCATCTCAGTCCTCTGCCGAAAAGCCTCGTCTGCCGCAGCCTCGGACGCAAGGACCTCAGTTCTCATGGTAACAGAGCACGCGGTGAGTTAGCATAACACACAGCCGCTCAGGATCCAGCCCCAGCTCTCTCTCCAGCCTCACACGTCACCGCAGCTTTCTTTCTATGATGCCTGATGTGCACATGTGCGTACAAGCCTGCACACGTGCCGTGTAAACACGCGGAGACTCACGTGCAGCCAGGCCTCCCTGCTCAGCGCGCAGAATCCACGGTCCCACCTGCAGGCTTCCCCCCGGCTCTCATCTCACGGCCTACGATCTCGCTCCCCCGCGGTGCCTTGTCCCCACCCCCACCCCCAATGCCCCCAGACTTCCTTTCTTGGCAGCTCCCACCTGCCCTGGGGGTCTCCTCCTCGGGGGAGCCTTCTGGGAACTTTTTAATTTTTTTAGTTTTTTGTCTTTTTGCCTTTTCTAGGGCTGCACTCACAGCCCCCTCGGTGATGAATATGCCTGGGAAAGCGCGACGGGCACCGGGCTCCCCCGCAGGCCCCGCGGACACTCAGAAACGCGGGAGCCCACGGCAGGTTTGTTTAGGAGGCGGATTTGGAGGGATGCTTGTGTAAATACGGGGATTTGCTGCCAAATTTCAGAGATTTTACTTTCCAAATCTGCATTCATTTCCTTCTTTTCTCCATCTCACCTCTGTGGAGCCTAAGCCGCAGCCCCGTAACCAGCATCCTTGCCTCTCAGTAGCCCTGTCCCTGTGCTGACGCAGCTCCCATGCCACTGGCCAGTGACACTTGGGCGACGGCCCTTGGCTGCACGCCCCCGTGGCCTCCCTCCCAGACAGATCAGGTCGCTACCGCCTGGCCAGGCTGGGCTCCCTGGAGGCAGAGAAGCAGGTGTCTGTGCAGCACCCAAGGCCAGCACCGTGCATGCCGGGGTGTGGCCACAGAGCTTTACTGCTGAGGCCTCCAGCCCACCCGGGTGTGTGTCGGCGGGGGGCGCCCTGCAGAGGCTCCTGTGAGCAGGGGAGAGGTCCTTCACTTCTGCATCCGCCTGTCGTGGCGGGAGCTGCCTCTGGGAAAGAGAGTGACGCTGTGTGAGGCGGCCATTCCCCGAGAGGGACTCCACCAGCACTCGAGTGGCTTGACCGGGATTATGTGTGAGAGGGGCGGGCAGCCTGGGGACCACGGAGAGGTGAGCACCAGTCTGGAGCCCACTGCAAGGTCAGCGCTGGGAGCTGCAGCCAGTGGGCTGTGTGGGTGGCGGGGAGACGCAGGTGCCGCCGCCGTAATCAGAAAGGCTTATTGACCACAGAAGGTCGCGTGAGAGTGTGTGGGGCCATCTGTGGCGCGTGCTGGGGACAAAGAGCACTGAGTCAGACCCACACCGTTGGCGTCCTTGAAGCCCGTCGGCTGAAGGAGAGGAATCAGCTTGCAGGCAGCCGGGGCAGTGCCTATACTGGAGCTGGGGGCTGGCTGTGTTGGCTCTGTCTCCTTTTTCTTCTCTGTAATTTGGGAGTCAGAATAGTATCGACACGAGAGGGCTGTGGTGGGGATTAAATGAGATTGTGCAAGCAGGGATCTCAGACGGTGCCCGCTGCAGACTGAGGGCTTGCTCGGTGACGGTGGATGTTAGCATCGTTTATTTGGACAAACCAGTGACCACGTCACTTTGCTGCCGGACGGTGTGCAGGTTTTCTGTTGTTTTATCACTTTGTTTCTTCTTCGTGACTCTGCTTAGGAATAATATGATTTCATGCACTTTTCTGTTGATTGAATCTTTTAGAAATTATATTCCCTGGATAAGAAAACAGAATTGCAAATTTGTGTTAAGATGAAAAGGAAAGAACGCTTGTGTGCTCCTACGAAGAACATTCATGTCCAGGATGCCCGAGCTGGGTCCCACTTGCCCCCAGCACACTCTCTTATTACACGAGCTGAGTGAATTGTGAGCTGTCTTTACCCCAGAATGATGCTCATTTGAACTTCAGGAAATATAGTAGACATCTGTCACGGCCGCCAAGTCTGTCTTTGCTTCCTGTCATCAGAACAGTGACTGCGTTTGACAGAAATTTGGGCAGGGACCTCTCATACGCTGTTTATAAAGCTCACATGGGTGCAGGGAGCTAACTGATGTTGATAGAAGTTACCAAAAAGTTAAATGGAAAACTGTCCATTCTAGGTGCTTGTGTGAGTTTCCTGTCTCTGTTCATGTAAGTGGAAGGACTTGCGACACTGATTATGAAAGCCGAGCTAACCCAAGAATTGTGCGCACCAGCTTTCCAACCAGCCTATCGGTGATCCTTCTGGAACCTTTACCGTTGGAGCACATCTGACCACCTGGGTTAAATGTCCTGGGGGCTCTCCACGTTCGTTACCCGCGGCTGGAGTATTGCAGAAGGTAGGGGTCGTTTTCCCCCAAGCTGTGCTTCATGCTAACAGCTGGTGCGGTGTGATTTCTTCGGCCTTTTGCGTGGCTTTCCTTGTATCTGAGTTTCGACTGGCGGTTTTGCTTGTAATGAAATAAGGTGATATTCTGCCCACGACACCGGGCTTCCTCTCCGTGGAGGGTGGACGGCCCCCCACGAGGAAGCTCCCTGAACTCAGCCGCCCCGTCTTTGTCATTCTGGGCCTTTCTCTCAGTGCGGCCTCAGAGTCTGTACTACTGTCACGTAATGTAGTACAATTTTTTTTCGTGAACAAATGAGAAAAAGAGTTATAGCTCCAACAGTTCACTAGAAATTGTCCCATCTTTCCTCCTTTTTAAAAATAAAACTTTATGGCCATACCCATGGCGTAGGGAAACTCCCAGGCCAGGGACTGAATCTGAGCCACAGCTTCGGCAATGCTGGATCCTTTAACCCACTGCACCAGGCTGGGGATCGAACCTGTGCCTCCACAGCAGTCTGAACCACTGCAATCAGATTCCCTTTTTTTTTTTTTTTTTTTTTTTGTCATTTTAGGGCCATATCCGCGGCATGAGGAGGTTCCCAGGCTAGGGGTCTAATCGGAGTTAGAGCCGCTGGCCTACACCACAGCCACAGCAACGTGGGATCCGAGCCACGTCTGCCACCTACACCACAGCTCACAGCAACGCCGGGTCCTTAACCCACTGAGCAAGGCCAGGAATCGAACCCTCATGGTTCCTAGTCAGATTCGTTTCCGCTGAGCCACGACGGGAGCTCCTGCAATCAGATTCTTAACTCACTGTATCTCAGCGGGAACTCTCTTTCCTCCTTTTTTGTAAATAAACTAAGCATCCACATTTAGTGACATTCTTGCAGTCGGCTTAAGAGCTGAGCAAATGACACCTGCATCACCAGACCACCTGTGACCAAGTCACTCATCTTGATGGGCCTGAGTGGCAGGTGGTGGGAGGGGCCCCGGGCCCCCTTCCCGAGGCCCAGTCTCCTTCACTCACCGCCTGGGTTTCCCGTCCAGGGATGGTTACCGAGGCAGAGGGCGGTTAAGGGGCAAACATTTTTTTGCATCAGTGTCAGCGTTAATCAATCTTGCAGCAGGGCTGGTTACAAACAAAATAACAGTCGTACAATCTAAAGCGCTTTTCTGACAGTCTTTGCCTCTGCCTGAGCTGGCGCAGACACTAACTCTGTCAGGGCGACCTTTTGGTCCTTGGCTTTCCCGTGCGAGCTAGTAGACCAAAGCGAGGCCCTAATGAGGATACAGACGTGTTTTTTAAAGTGACTTCATATTCCTCACAACGAATATTAGCTCAACACAAGTCACAACACGACGCGTGACCTCAGCTTTTGAATCTCACGAGGCCACAAGATGGCAGAATTTTGTCACAAAATAGTCTCAAGCCCAAGGAAAACAATGGGGGGGAGACGCTGTGGGTTCAGAGAACTGGAACAGATTCAGAGATTTCAAAACCCAACTGAGGATCACTGAAGGGGAAACGTGGGCTGGGATTAACACACACACCGCCACGCGGAAGGCAGGCGGTGACAAGGACCTCCGCTGCGGCGTGGGAGATCTCGGGGCTGTGTAACAGGCCGTGTGGGAGAAGAGCGGACGCGGTGTCTGTACAACTGGGCCGGCTGCCGCACAGCTGAAGCCAACACCTCGTAAGTCAGCTAGACTCCACTAAACATTTTAAAAATAAATTTTAAAAAATAATAAATGCTATGGGATCACAGACGAGCTCTGATAGGGTGTCGGGTAGGTTTTTTCCTGGTGGGAAAAAAAAAAGGTAGTAAGGGGGGCGTTCCAGTCATGACTCAGCGATAACAAACCAGACCAGCATCCATGAGGACGCGGGTTCGATCCTTGGCCTTGCTCAGTGGGTTAAGGATCCAGTGTTGCTGCAGCTGAAGCTTAGGTGGCGACTGCAGCTTGGATCTGATCCCTGGCCTGGGAATGCCACAGGCGCCCCGGGTGGCCAAGGATGCAAAAAAGAGGCATTTTGGGCTCCACCGGCACTCAGGAGGGGAGCAGGGGATTCGGTTCCGTTCTCCCCAGGGGCCTGGGGCGGAGTCTCCTCCAGCCCAGGGACCGCGTCCCCAGGGAGCACAGCTTAGAGCAGGAAAAGCAGCGCCCTCCGGGGCAGGTCCACGGCATTGATGGTGTATTTGACTGAAAACCCAAAATATTTCATTTGGTAAAACTGACAACAAACTGGCAAATTCCTTCCTCCTCCTCCTCCTCCCTTCCTTCCTCTCTTCTTCCCTCTCTTTCTCTCTCTTTCCTTTTAACTCGTATTCAGGAGCCTCCATCCCTTTACTGCTTTGCGCCTTGACCTTGCAGTTCTGCCTGGAGACAACCACGAGTGCCGACGCAACCAGGAGAAAGAGCAGAGGGCCAGGCCCAAGCCTGGGAAGGCAGCTCTGTGCCAGGGGCTTTCTGGAAGGATTTCTTCTCATACCAGTTTTGTTGCTGCCGCGTGATGGAAATTACCTTCTCTGGCTGCCACGTGTCATCTGAGTCCCGGTTGGGAAAACTCCAGCTGGACGGCAGACGCCTGTCCTGTGCTTTTGGAACTTGAGCTGAGATGGGGTAACACAAGGCAAACACCTTAGCTGCAGGGACCGTGGGCGACTAACATGTCAGCTCCTGTCCTAGTGAACGTTCCGCAGTCACCGGGAACTGAGAGTAACCACGTGGCTTAGCGGCTGGCGGTGGGTTCTGATCCTCAAGAGCTCGGGAGTTTCCGCTGTGACACAACAGGTTAAGCATCCACTGTTGCTGCAGCTGTGGCGCGGGTCACAGCTGTGACTCAGATTCAGTTGCTGGCCCAGAAACTTCCATATGCTGTGGGTGCGGCCGACAAAAACAAACAAGGCTCAAACCCTGAGCCCCTTGCCATGTGGCTGATCTCAGATAAGCCGTCTGACCTCTTTGAGTCCAGCTTCTCTCTGTGGAAGAGGGAGTACAGCGGAAAGCAGCAGAGCACCTTAGGTGCTTGCTACATGCTCGTGAGGGCAGTGTTACGACCTCTATTTAAACATTTGTTGTCAATGTTTTATTTATTTATTTATTTAGTTTTGTCTTTTTGCCTTTTATGTAGAGCCGCACCCGCGGCATATGGAGGTTCCCAGGCTAGGGGTCTAACAGGAGCTGTAGCCACCGGCCTTCGCCGCAGCCACAGCAACGCAGGATCCGAGCCGCGTCTGCAACCTACACCACAGTTCACGGCAACGCCGGATCCTTAACCCACTGAGCAAGGCCAGGGATCGAACCCGCAACCTCATGGTTCCTAGTCGGATTCGTTAACCACTGAGCCACGACGGGAACTCCTATTTTCAATGTTTTAAATAAGTACAGTTGATTTACAATGTTGTGCCAATTACAGGGTCATAATTTTTACGGCAGCTCATCTCTGTCTCCAGGATGTCTCCTTTCAAAATAACTTTAGACTCAACAACTGTTGCAGACAAGCAGAACCGGCTCGCACCCTTCTCATCCTGTCCCCTCAAGGTCACGTCCTTCGGAACCAGACCACAGCGATCAAGCCAGGAAATCAACCCGCGGCGACACTTTGAACTACCCTCCGTGGATTTCACTCGTGTTTCCCCGACTGTCCCCCAACATGCTGCTTCGTGTCTGGGCCCCCGTCCCGCTGCGCTCAGCACGGGAGCCTCCTGGGCCCCGGGCAGTTCTACAGGCCTCCTTCATCTTTCACAGCCGAATGCTCTGGAAGGTGATTCTGTCGAATGTCCCTTGAACTGGGCTGGCCTGGTGTTTCCTCACGGCTGCGTGGATTATGCACTTTGGCAAAAGGATGCGCGGAATTCTCAGCGTGTCCTGTCAGCGAGGACGAGACGCTGATTCGGCCTCTTACAGATGCGGTCAGCCCTTCGTAGCCACGGGTTCTGGATCCAGAGGAGTCAACCAGCTGGGGAATGAAAACATTTAGAAAATGTTTTTCCAGAAGTTTCCCTGGTGGTGCAACAGGAACTCAGCCTTGTCACTGCTGTGGCGCAGGTTCGATCCCTGGGCCAGGAATTTTGCATGCCAAGGGCATAGCTCAAAAAAAGAGAAAAACTTTTTTTCCAGAAATTTCCAAAGAGCAAAGCTTGAGTTTCCGTGCAGGGCCATATTTACATACTATTGACAACCATCTCCACAGCATTAGCCTTTTATCAGGTATTGGGGGTCGTCCAGAGGTGACCTAAAGCACACAGGGCGCGTGCGGGGTTACACGCGGACGCTTTTATACCAGGGGCTGAGCCTCTGTGGGTGTTGGTGCCTGAGGGGGTCCTGGGACCTGTCGCCCTCAGGTAACGAAGGCCGGTTGTACCGTCACCTTTGCTCACTCGGGGGCCTCAGCCCGTTTCCTCACCGTCCGGTCCCTCCTTCTCCTTCCGTCACTGATGCCTGGGAGGAGATGCGCACTCCGTGTGCCGCGTTAGCGCCGGTAGAGGCGTCTGGCCCGCGCCCGTCCTCGCTGGGGCGTGGGCCTGAGGGGAGTTTTCTTTCCCTCCCTTCCTTCCTTCCTCCCTCTGTCCCTCTCTTTTTTTCTTTCTTTCTCTCTTTCTTCCTTCCTTTCTTTTTTCTTCCTTTCTCTTCTTTCCTTCTCTTCTCTTTTTTTACAGCCACACCTGCAGCATATAGAGGTTCCCAGGCTGGGTGCCAAATCAGGGCTACAGCTGCCAGCCCACGCCACAGCCACGGCAACACCAGATCCTTAACCCACTGAGCGAGGCCAGGGGTCTAACCGGCACCCTCATGAAGACATTGTAGAGTCCTTAACCCTCTGAGCCACAGTGGGAACTCCTAAGGGGGATTTTTCTGTTTTTTCTGTTTCCATCGCCCATTGTGCACTTATCCTTGTAATTCTGCCACGTGGAGGCACCGTCCCTTCCTCTCTGTGTGTGTACATGTGTGTGCGTATCCGCTCAGTCAGTGATGCTGTGTGTAAGTGACCTTAGTCTCTGGACTAGTAATTGCCGTCATTATTTATTTTGTCGTTCCAGCTCTCCCACACTTGACCACAGGAGCTCCTCCAGCCGGCTCCTGCATTCTTTCAGGAGGCCTCATGGTTTTGTGAGCACTTCCTTAATTCCTGGTCTCAGAGGTTCCAAGCTCCTTGTGTGTTTTCCCAGCCCCACGCTGGAGTCCTGTAGTAGAAATTCTATACTAAGTTGACATGGAAATATCAATACAAACACATGAATTTTTTAAGGGTCGCACTGATGGCATATGGAGGCTCCCAGGCCAGGGATTGAATCCGAGCTACAACTGTAACCACAGTGGCTGCAATGCCAGATCCTTTAACCCACTGCTCCGGGGAACTGAACCTGCACCTCCGTAGCCACTGAAACTGCTGCAGTCGGGTCTTAACCCACTACATCACAGCGGGAATGCCCTACGTGATTTTTTTTAAGTCCCTTTTTACTAAAAGGAACTTGTGCACCAAACTGGCCAAGAGGCCTGTACATCCAGCAGCCAGGAAGAGCCAAGAGCCCAAGGGTGGGGCGCAATCATCAGCCCCCATCCGGGGAGCCAGTGCCTCGGGGAAACGTCTTCACGCGGGGGCAGCGAAGGTGCAGAGTGCGCGGAGGCGTCTTGTGCCAGGAAACAGGGAGGCTCAAGGACGAGTGGGCGCGTAGCAAACAGATCTTGAGGGGGCTCCCAAGGGGCCAGAGTAATCGTACATGAGCCCTGAGCAAAGATAAACACTGCCGATGAAGACGTCTTGATGAAAATTCCTGAGTCTGTTCTTCTCAAAAGGGAAAAAGCCAGAAAACAATTCAATATAATTTGTTACAACTGAAATAGCTATTGAATCAATTATACTTTTAAAAGTGGGCAGAAAAGTGAAGAACGGAGTATTTATCCTGCCTTTTCAGAAGAGCCTGTGTCTAAGTGCAGAGTCTTCGTTAACGGAGTCTTAGTTAACAGCTCCACTTTACGGAAGGCCCTCTGATGGCGAGAGGCAGAAAGCCACTGTTCAGCTACCCTCGAGGATGACTAGTCCGGGTGGAATCACTGGGCGGAGCTGAAGCAGCGTCGCGTGGGTTCCCGTGCACTGTTGGGAAGCAGGGCCGGGCCCCGGGCCCGCTGGCTGATGCGCATCTGCTGGGGCGCTGCGGCCAGGCCTGCAGGGCTTTGCTGTGAGACCAGTGTCCCCAGTGCAGCTGTCGGGGAGCGGCTGTCCCCACACAGTTTTTCTGCGGCTGCTGTTGCATCCGTGCCACCCCAGGGGACCCATATCCTCCCCAGACCTGTGTCTGCCCCCCGCCCCTGGGGCTCCAGGGCCTCTGCCCTGCCTGGGGTCACAGTCCTGGTCGCCCAGCTCTGCTCCTGCCTGCTTACCCTCTGGGCCTGAATACAACGTTATTTTGAGACAATGAGAGGACTTGGATCTGGTGTCACATCAGGCCGTCTGTTGAACTTCAGATGTTGCAATGACTCCTGCAGCTCTCTGGCTGCTGTCTGCAAACCCTCCATACAACGCATGGAAAAAACAACTGAGAAATCCCAGAAGAAATTTAAAAGGTCACAAGGAGTCACTGAACCCGGCTGGAGGCTGCAAGCCACCCCCGTGGAGCGAGGCTGACCCTGCAGGAGGCGCGTGGCTCTCGGCTGGGAGGCCGAGGGGTCAGGCACCAGCGGCCGAGATTTCTCAGCTGTCACCAGGGACAGCTCTGCACTTCCCAGCCCGGGACTCATGCTGTGGTCACCTCTGCCCCATGCACTTGTCAGATGGTCTGTGGCAGGAACCGGGGCGGCACTTTGGCCCTGACAGTCGGTGTCACTGGAAATTAGTCCCCTACATTTGTGGCTTCAAACTCCTTGTGTTTATTTGAATGAAAAAGATTTTGAACACTCGAGTGTTATTTTTAGGGAGAATGTTGTATGTGGTAATCTAAAAATTTGAAAATGTATTGTCCCTGGGGTTCTAGAGTAATTAAGTTGTGCACCAACCCAACCCTTGATTTTCACACTCTAGTTGCACAGCTGTCATTACATTAAAGGCAACCCCCTCTTGCGGTTCCTGCCTTACGTTGCTGGCTGTGTTCTCTGCTAATGCATCCCCAGACGCTGGGGTAGGAGGCTGACCAGACACTGCTCTCGCAGTGCAGACCACCATGCAGACTGTTCACCACTCTGTGATAACACAGTTCAGATGCCGCTACGAGACAAAGCTCTGCAAGTTCCCGGGAGAGCAGGACGAGCTTGCCCGGGGCCTGGGGTCACATTCCTGGGGCCGGCTCCGTCCCAAGAAAGAAGTTTCAATAGCTTTTCCTCACTCTGCCAGGCTATCACTTATAAACGGAATTCCCACTTGTTCTAAGTGTCCCTTTTGCTAACGGGACTTTTCAAAAATCTGGACGAGTCCTTCCCGTTGGTGCTGACGCCGTAGGACATGAGCGGCCAGGCTCCCGGCGTGGAGTGTTTCTCACCTTTCCCACTTTTTCTCGCCGTTAGTCCGGAACCCTTGCCGGTACCCGGGCTCTGTGCAGAGAAAGGGGGACGCTGGGGACCTCCTGACACCCCGGAAGGCAGCCGCCGGGTCAGTCTGTGTCCCCAGGACCCTTGGGACGCGGGCCGTCCATCCCGAGGGCCCGACCCGGGCACCTGCCTGTGCACGCGCTCCGCTCGTTCCTGCACCCACATCAGAGGCTTTAGGAGCGGGCGCGGCCCCGCCGGCCCAGGACACAGCCTGCGGACCGATGCTGCCCGGCCCGGCTCCGAGGCCTCCCACCGGGTGCATGCCTGCAGCCGCCCCTCGGTCCTCACTCAGCGCCAAGGCCAAACGGGAAGCAGCGGACCCCGAACCACAGAACCAGCAGCGGCGACTGGGGAGACGGGCCAGAGGCACGAGGCTGCGGGGCTGTTCCCTCCGGAGCACCTGCAGTTCGATGTCTTACGCGGCCCATCGCGGGCGGAGGAGGCAGAACACGCTGTTTACAGGCCCCGAGCGGCTCTTTAACCGACTCATCCATCTCCCGTGGGTGGGTGTGCAGGACCGAGGCTGAGGGAGTGGGGCGGCCCGGCTGCAGGTCCCCAGCCCCCCGCCTCTCGCCCACATCCTCAGCCTCCCCACCCGACAGCAGCACCAGCCCTGCCTCCCAGGCTGTGTGAGGCTCAGAGAATGTTTCTGAAAATGCCGTAGAAACCAAGGGTGCGTCGCCTTGGGAGGGAGCAAAAGGGACAGAAGTCATTCAGGGGGCCGGGCCGGCCGAGGGGGTGCTGCGGGGTGAGACGCGGGACGGCTGCCCTCTGTCGCGGCCACAGCAGGAAATCCTGCTGAGGTTCACGCTGAGGGTTTAAATCCCCTGCCCAGCTGCGCGACACACGCCCAGGTGCCAGGACAGCTCTCTTGGGACTTTCCGTCCTTGGGTCCGACTCCTCGGGGGCGCCTGGTGGCCAGGCTCCACCCCGGCCCATCACAGCGCGTGTCACCAGGCGTCTACACGTCCCGTGGGCTGCAACCCCCGAGGCTTCTCCAGAAAACAGCACAGAAGTCAGAGGACCCACCCGGGGCCACTTCAAGGCAAGCCCGAAGCCAGCTGCCTGGGCGAGTTTTTAGGTACAATTTCTAACGTTTGCTGTAGACGAGCTGGGACCATGATGCTTTCCAGCTCCTCGCTTCTGTCGGCAGCTGAATCCTTTTTTATTCCTTGTCCTTTAAGGGCTGTGCCCGCAGTATCTGGAGGTTCCCAGGCAAGGGGTCTAATCGGAGCTATAGCTGCTGGCCTACACCACAGCCACAGCAACGCCAGATCTGAGCCGCGTCTGCGACCTACACCACAGCTCACAGCAATGCCGGATCCTCAACCCACGGAGCGAGGCCAGGGGTCGAACCCACATCCTCATTGATACTAGTCGGGTTCATTAAAAACTGAGCCACGACGGGAACTCCTGAATCATTTTCAAGGAGCTCCATTTTCCACCCTCAATGGTCTTTTCAGGGATATAGTTCTTCAGTTCCCTAAACACAGCAAGGCTTTTGGACAGTACTTGTTTGACAAACATTTAAATCATTTACTGCCATTAATTTACAGCATTTCAATACACACACTGCAGGGAAATACAAACACCTTTCAAACATTGGCAATGCAATTTCAGGTAAGGCCAGCTGTGGCTGTCGCAGGGCCATTACAGGAAAGGTCATGACCTCTTGAGTACTTAAATGCTAACGGTCACAAATTTCGTTCTCTTCAGTCTTTCATTAAGTAATTCTAATGGATAACATACATGTTACGGCAGATAAAACCATCACGGGATCATTAAATAGACTGCTTATTTGAGCTACTCTTGCTGAAGAGAAGTAAATTATCTAGCACTTTTAAGGCCGCAGAGTTGGTTTAGAGGCTCTGCTATTTCTAGAAAAATAGTCTGGTTTGTAAAAATAGCATTCAGTACATTTTTCTTAGCAAGACTATTCATGATGACGGGCCCTGAGCGTCAGCAGCTGGCAATGCCATCCTTCAAACACCGGACCTTCATTTTCCACTGTCATGCTGATGCCTTTTTAGTCATCCTGGGAAGAAGCACAAGGAAAAATCCAGTGAGCAATACAATTTCACTTCCAGCCTCAGAGGCTCGAGGAAGGCCCTTTACCTCACACTTATTTCCAGTCACGACTTCACAGAAACAGTAATATCCTGCTTCGTGGTAATTCTCACGTGTTAGTAAGTGACTTTTCATTGCATCGTATTCCCTGCCCACCGTTTTCAATTCTCAGCACAGTTTCGCTCGGAAGCAAGTTCCCCCAACTGCTCGTGCTCGTCTGTGCACATCCACGCCTGCCCCGGCGCCTCTAAGACTCCGCTTCCCCCGCCCCGGCGCTCCGCGCACAGGCGCCCACGGGCTGCTTACTCGTGCCGGATGAGCCGGCCTCCCTGGATGAGCTGGGCCACTTCGTTTGTCGCGTGGCAGGCGAACAGGAGCCAGTTCCGAGGCTGCACCTTGTAGGCGAATCTCATGAACGTCAGGGAGTAACAGCAGAGGGCTGCGGGGACAGCGAGACAGACGGTGACTGACGGCCTCCGGGTGCCGGCCGCCGCGGCTCGCACGCCTCGAAGACGGAGCCTCTTCTGCCGCGGCCCTCCCAGACCCGCTGCGGCCCTCCCACAAGGCACAAGTTCCTGCCCACGCGCTTCCCGAGGCTCATCACGCCGTTTGCTCCGCTGTGAGGCGCTGTTATGTGTGACTCGCGCATTTCAGAACTTAATGTCAGGGGGCCGACATCAGCTCTAACCTCTTTTTCTGTCCCCCGGAGCTGCTTACAGCCCGTTATCCGAAAGCACTGCCATCTAATCCCCTCAACAATGGTTTCACGATCAACTACCTGGGTTTCAAGTAAACTTTTTTCCGAATAAAGTTCAAGAGGACACATTCTTTAGCTGGGTGCACTAAATCCGAAAGGCAAACAGGACCTCCGTGCTTCCTTGATCAGGATTTCAAAACCCAGTAGCCCTGCTCCTCCTTCCCCACGACAGGCAGTGCTGCCGGCAGCCGGTGCTGGCAGCCCCTTCCTGTCGCCCTCGAGTGGCGCCTGCAGCATCTGGCGCTGCACACTTGAGGTGGAAGCAGGCGCCGAGCTGCGCTCTAGCTACGCACACGTGTATGTACACACGGGAGCCCTCCCACCACTCAAACCCGCGCCCTCACCGAATGTCATCCGCCCACTGATGATCTCTGGAGACTTCTTCATGTCGTTGATGGCGGCAATAGGAAGACCCCAGTTGGCAACTGGGCCCCAGAAGTGCTACAAACAACGAGAAGAGAGAGGCAGGACAAGTTAAGCCGCGGCCGAGAGCAGCCGCCCTTTCTCTCACGGGGACCGGGGATGTGAAACGCGTGACAACCGATGCGAGGGGACCGCCCGGGCTGTTCCACTATCGGCCTACGAGCCAGCAGTTCGCACCAGGCGAGCCCCAGACCAGCAGGTGCCTGCCGAGGTCCAGGTAGCCTCGGACTGGCCCATTTAGGGCATTTTCAATGCGATCAGCTTCTTACACAATTCAGTCCTGCCACCATCCCAACCTTCTTGGATCCATTCTCTATAACGTAATGTTTCAATCTATCAGAACTTTTTTCGGAGTTCCTTTCGTGGCTCAGTGGTTAACAAATCCGACTAAGATCCATGAGGTTGCAGGTTCGATCCCTGGCCTTGCTCAGTGGGTTAAGGATCCGGCATTGCCGTGAGCTGTGGTGAAGGTTGCTGACACGGCTCGGATCCCGCGTTGCTGTGGCTATGGCGAAGGCCGGCAGCTACAGCTCCTGTTAGACCCCTAGCCTGGGAACCTCCATATGCCGCGGGTGCGGCTCTACATAAAAGGCAAAAAGACAAAAAAAAAAAACAAACCTTTTTTGCCCGCCAAATTTTCATTAAGATATTCGTCAATATCTCTTAAAATGCAGACCCTACGCTGGGTGGATACATTTCCCGAAGAAAGTAACTTAATAAGGGAAGAAACTATTTTTCAGCTGATAGAACTCTATGAAGATCAGAGAGCCTAAAAATCTACACCCAGGCCCTTAAATACTAAGAAATTAAGACTGAAAAATGCTTCTGAACTAGTAGCAACAACACATATTTAAACAAATGGCCCAGTGGTTGTCATCTACAGGCACAGCCACCCCAGGACTAACCCTTGACCAAACTGAAGCTGTGCATGTTAACAGCAGACATCCGATTTAACCTAACTTCCGAGGCTGAAATAAGTCCAGCGACTTTCCCCATTAAATAAAAATTACTTATGTACAATTCGCAAAAAATACTTTAAAATATGAAGGAAACCGCACTTCTTTGCTAAATACCCTTTTCATTATCAGAATATCAAGCAGTGCCCTATTTCTGCCTATCAGAGCATTTAAGATAAATTCAGACAGACTGCAAAATACATTTCTAGACTGCATTTCTTTCTTTCTTTTTTTTTTTTTTTTTGCTTTTTAGGGCTGTTCCCGTGGCATATGGAAGTTCCCAGCCTAGGGGTCCAATCAGAGCTGTAGCTGCCCGCCTACACCACAGCCACAGCAACTGCGGATCCAAGCCGCATATGCGACCTGTGTACACCACAGCTCACGGCAACACTGGATCCTTTACCCACTGAGCAGGGCCAGGGATCGAACCTGCATCCTCATGGATACTAGTCAGGTTTGTTAACCACTGAGCCAAGACTACATTTCTAATACTGACTGAGAATTACTAAATCCAAAAATTTCCTAAGAATGAGACACAAGGGAGATGCAAGAAAAATGAGAATTACCTTTGTCATACTCTAACAACATTCTGCAATATTTACATAACATGCTTCACGTAAGCCTGAGGCCTGTGCCTGCCTGAAAAGCTACCGGACTGTCAGAGCCCTTCCACGGCCGACACGGAGGTACCGCAGAGCCCAGCAGCCGAGTTACGAACCCTGAAACCCAGGCACAGCTGCTTTCAAGACTCTTCGAGGCTAACTGGTCCTGCGCTTAGACTGCTTCTGCCCGTGCCGCTCCTGCGGACACTGCCGGGTCTCTCCGATCCGGACGGCGCGTGGCCGCTCTCCCTGCTCCTCGTCCTCCGGGCTCTGGGAGGGAGGACGTCCCTCCTTGCCGGCCCTGCCCTGCCCGTCCTTTCCCTGTGTCACTTCGAATGCAGCCGTTGGTCCAGGTCACCTGCCCTCCTCCTCTACCGACCACATTGGCCCAGTCCCTTCGTTTCCCGTTTAACCGCTTTCCGCTGCTCTGCGCCGCACGGGAGTCCCGGGGTGGCCACTTGGCCGTGCGTGACGGCACTCAGAGTTGGGGAGCGAAGAGCGCAGGGTCACAGCGCGGCTCCAGGGCTTTAGAGGCGCCCGGGATGGGGAGCGCCGGGACACACTCAAGAGTACCTCTCAGACTGTGAGAGCTCCAACGCTGCTCACTAAGCGTCTACCCCTAGAAAGCTGATGACGCAGCGTCTCCACTAGAATAAGACTCTGCTTCTCACTCCCCGTTTGGAAACGAGTTTGGTCTGTGCTGTTGGACACTCATCGGCCAGGGCCCCGGTCCCGCTGAGGTCGGTGTCCGGAGCGGACCGGGGCCCCGGCGCCGCGAGGCTGGCGGCGGATGCGCTGCCGCGGCCGGAGCAGCCGGGCCTGCCGGGCACGCCGCCAGTGGAGAAAGGCTGCAGAAGCCGGAAACGAAGGAGGAAAGGGCTCTTACCGTGCTGTGTCGTGAGGTGTCCCCGCGGTCCAGACAGGAGGGACGTTGGGGGAAAAGAGAAGAAAGATCAGTTATCTCGAAAGACTCTCATTATTAGGTTTTTCGGGCTCACACGTGAGTCCCAGTTTCAGCAACAGAACCACAACGATGGCAGCACATTCTTTTTTCTTGAGATCTCATGATATTTTCAATAACTTTTACCTAATGAAAATAAACCGTAATTTTATGAAAAATAAACTGAACCCTTAGAGTGGAGCTACCCAATAGACACACAATGCAAGTCCCAAAGAGCAGCCACTTCAGCGCTGTCACTGCAGGGGCTCGAGTCACTGCTGCGGTGTGGGTTCGATCCCTGGCCAGGGAACCTCCGTGTGCTGTGGGAGGCTCAATAAAACAACAACAAAAACAGAAGCCACATATGTAATTCAAAAATTTCCAGAAGCCACGCTTAAAATAAAAAACAACAGGAGTTAATTTATTCCAACACTTCAAAGTATTTTCATTTGAACATACAATCCGTAACAACTTGGTGATATTTTACGTTCTTTCTTGGGGCCAAGGCTCCGAGGTCTGGCGGTGCCGACCTTCCCGGCACACCTCAGGCCACGCTCCCCGACTCGGTCACCCCGTGGCTCGTGGCTCTCAGACTGAACAGCACAGGCTTACGGGGGCATTTCTATAAAACCGACAAACCGCAGAGAAACCTAAGGCTGCAGAATTCTATGAGCAGTTGACTCTCCCTTCTCACTTACTCACAGGCTAGCAGCAGAACGTGAGCCCCTAAAAATAGGCATGTAATCCTACAGTCTGTGCACACTGACACTCGGGCAGGGGTGCCCGGCGCTCACGCGGCACTCACAAGATCTCTGCTGAGTGAACAAGGGAAAAAGCCTTTCATGTTAAGTGAGTTGTTTTTCTGAATGTAAACTTAACACCACTGGGAAACACATGGAGAGTTCTATAATGAATTACTTCTACTTCCGAGATGGCATTTCTTCTTTCCAGGATACAGTTTAATTGTTCTGGGAAGGCAAACCCTTGAAGTGTAGCTACTGAAAGAGTTAGTGAAATAAAACAGTAAGATCCTCTATACACAGTCACATTCAAACATCTTCTCTAGTTGTTTTGATATAGGGGGTTGAGGAGATTCCAATTTCCCAAATTTTATTTTTATTTTTTTGCTCTTTAGGGCCACACCCGTGACATATGGACGGTCCCATGCTAGGGCTCTAATCAGAGCTGCAGTTGCTGGCCTACACCACAGCTCACAGCAATGCCAGATCCTTAACCCACTGAGTGAGGCCAGGGATCGAACCCACAACCTCATGGTTCCTAGTCGGATTCATTTCTGCTGTGCCACGATGGGAACTCCCCCAATTTTAAATGGGGGTGTTTGTTGAGGATACTAATAATAACCTTCAAGTCGGTTCTGTCATGAAATAAGAGCTAGAAAGAGCCTGCCTCTCACCGTTAAGCAAAGTGTTTGAACAGGTTATGTTTCAACTGTGGTAACAAATTCCGTCACCCAGATTCTACTTCGCAGCGAGTCAGGGGAGCACAGGGCTTTCATGGGGAGAAGGTGATGTCCTGACCAGGTCAGAGAGTGGAGCTGGTAGTGGACAGACTAAGTCGCCTGCGGTGTCAGCCGCCTCCGTTAGGGATCGGAACACAACTTGTATTTAACTACAAATTACCAATGGCACTTTCTTTTTTTCCAGCGCAAATATTTTAAAAGATGTGGTTCTTAAAATCTAAACTGTCAACAAGGAGATAATTTGGTTTTCAATTCAGGACTCTCTCCTGGGATTGTAGAAGAGTTCAAATCCTACCCGGTTTTACAAACGCGACCTGAGGGCAGACAGCAAAGGCGCGTGAAGGAGTTAGATTCTGCCTCCAGACCCCGCTCGGCCCAACAGTCATGATCACGAAAACAGCGTGGCTCACCGAACAATGTGAGAACAGAGCGTCTCCCAGCAACAGAATCCACAGCTCGACGGCCCTTCATCTACATCCGAGTTGTCCAAAACACGAATCAACTAGCCGGTCAAAAATCGGAAGAGCCTAATTGTGCAGAGCCAGGGTGTAAAAGAAGAGCTTCCTAGCACGTACCGCATCCGCTCCCAAGAAGGAGAAGCCTATAAGCAACACAACTGCAACTGGGGCGCAGTGCTGTAAACCGTGTGGAAAATACACATGACTTTCTCTTTATTTGGTAGGCTGCCTTTACTGTATATCAGTGAAGGTTTATAAACACCTCCAAAATGTGTAAGGGTTTTCTCGGTTTACTTACGACCTTGAGGTCTGACCTTGAAGGAGAAACTCCGCCTCCCCAGTCTCCCAGTTAATGAGATTGGGGGGGGGGGGGCAGATCACCGTGGAATAAACTCGACTTTTTCTCCCTAATTTGGAACACGGTTTGTCTGCTTCAGGGTTTCTGCTAAGCCCATTTTTATTTTCCTAATACCTCCGAGCATTGCCAATCTCAGTTTCTAAAACTACTGACAGTAATTGTGAGCTTCCTCTGAAGGCGCTGTGAGCAATTTAGCTAATTTAGAACTTGCGCGTACAGTACCGAAAGGATCCAAGTGGCAGCCTAGCACAGTCTGTTTATATCACCGAGTGGGGTAAGATTCTGAGACATTCTAGACCGCGATTCTCTTACATGCTGCAAATGCTCATTTCATTTATCCTGACCAACTTTTCCCTGATTTTCTAGCTCAAGTTAAGAAGAGGGAGCGTTTCAACCATCAGAATGGGTGATGTTGAACTGTACCTGGCGTCAAAACTAAACTGGAGGCAGAAAAACGGCTCTGGTGGCCAGTTCTGCTCCAACCCTGTCAGCCTCAGTAGGTTTCTGAAGGCCAGTTAGGCGGCGGGGAGGTAAAGCCGGGCAGCGGCAAGGCAGACACACAAGTTTCCGAGGCGGTCTTTTCCAGCCATCTCCCTCTAAGTCCTAAACCTCCTGAGTCTGACGTCCAGAGGGTCTCCACTTTTCTGCTTGGTTTGGATCTCAGTTTTTCCTTTTGCAAGTGAAGTGCTGGCCATCTGATTTCCAAGGTCCATTCTAACATCTGCAACTTGGAAAGACTTCCTGTTTTCCACGGCACCTTCTCACTTGAGCAGTAAATACAAACTCTTAAGGCTTCCTGGACGCTTAAAGTTAAAATTACCTTAGAACACACACCTCACTAGCTGGAGAATACTCACTGCAAACACCCGCTGTGAGTGCTCTGGAAGAGCACGCTGACCAGTTACCGACTTCCAGACACTCCGCCAGGGCGGTTCTGCCAGGGAAGACGGACGGACGTCCTCCGAACACACACCCGCACACCCGCGAGCACGTGGGCCTCCGTCCCTTCTCTAAGTGGGGGAGTCGCCTCCAGGATAAATCCACGCAGACCTCGCTAAAACAACTTATTCGCTCCTGCTAATTTCTTCTTCTTAACCAAAACTGGAGAGAGAGAAGACGAGCAGAAAGAGCTATCTTCTTTTACTCCGTCCATAAGGTATGTGAGGAGATAGTTTATTAAAAAAAATAAATAAATAATAGGATAGAGATTCAGGAGGTTCCTGATTCAGGATCTTCACTAAGGTAAGTAAGAAGAAATCAGAGAAAGGCAAGATGAAAGGCATCAGAGAGGACCAGGAACCCACGGCTTCAACACAGAATACCAGGAACAGTGAAAATAAACAGAGCCTTCACTTTTGTCAAGCGCTCTGTGCTGTGACATTAAACAGCTACCAAAGCACAAAACCTAAGCCACCTGTCCAAGACCAAACAGCTGGAAAGCGACAGGGCTGGGATTCAGACCCAACTTACCACTAAGTGTAACAATACCGCCATCACAGCCAACAAAAACTGCCCTTAACTACTTGACGTTTTTTAAATGTTCCAGTTGTCCCAGAAATGCCTTTCACAGCTGTTTTTTCCCAAACCAGATCCAAAGTCCACGCCCTGCCTTTGATTTGAGCCTCTTCTCTTCACTCCTGTTTCTCCACGAAAAAAAAAAAAGAAAGCAAGAAAAGAACATTTTAAAATACATGTGGAAATCCACTTTGGTAAGAAAGACATTTAAACCTTATTCACAAAATATAAGTGATAGGAGCTTACAATCTGTGTGAATAGGGTTGCACATTTTTGCTGAAAACCTCAATTATGTTGTTAATAAAATGATTTTTTAAAATTCTAGAAGAGCTTTAGTTTCGAAAACGTCTCTACCCCTCCGGCAGGCTGGTCTTTAGATTAAGAAGGCAGGAGAATCTTCGTTGGCCGGAGTGCAGCATGTGCGGGACCCTCGGTGCTGGCCAGGGAGCAGAAGGCACAGAGCCTCCTTCCCGAGGGGCGAGCAGCTGCCAGCAGGGGCTTCCAGCTGCTCCACTGGCCTCTGCAAGAGCAACGCAAAGGCTGTGAGCAAGAAGCCTAGACGAAGACATGGGAACTTTCCTCTAATAAATTCCAGAAAGAAAGGATGCTCTTTCCAGGGGAAAAAGCTAATATAAGAGCTTCTGGTGAGTGTGGATACCAGTCCTCAAACCATCCCCAGCCACTGCTGGGCAGACTAGCATGAAATCCCGCCTTGTGAAAACAAGGCCAGTCTGATGTCTTACTTCATCGGTTTAGTCCACAGAAGTATTTTCAGGTCAAAATCACAGACCTTTACACCTCATGAAACCGAGCAGGACCTGCAGGGCCTTCCCAGGTTCGAAAGCCCCCAGGTCTCTGTAGAAAAAGGCTTTAGTCTCTGAGACCTTCCCTAGGCGCCCAGCAGGGCAGGGAGGGAATGCAGAAACGAGGAAAAGCCATCAGAGCGTGAACAACAGAGCCCTGGTTCCTCCTGAAGGACTGTCACATACACCCGACACCAGGGCGACAGGACGCCCGCCCTGGAGCCGTTCTGCACAAATGAGGACACCCCCTCCCTCTGCAGACAGACGCCCAAGACTCCATTCCCACCACAGGCAACAGACTCCAGACCGGCTGGAACCAGAAGGGTGACGATTAAGATTCCCAAACATCACCCTGTCCCCTCACCACCGACCGCTCGGAACAGAGTCCACAGGCTGGTCCCGAGCCTGCAGCCCTCACCCTCACGTGTCTTTTAAACCCTCGCGAGCGCTGGGCACCAGCTGCCCTTCTTGCTCGGCCGCTTCCTTCCCCACAGCCTGGCTTAGTCACTGGACTGGCTTTGCTGTGTCCGGGGAGGGCCCGAGTTTGGTTCAGGGATGCTTACACTTAAGATTTTAACTTTTCACGTTAACAGTACCCTTCTTAAAATGTTTCTGCTACAAAAACAGCAGGATATAAGGGAAATACATAGTGATTTGGGGTTTCCAAGTATTTTCACATCCCTCATCCAGTTTAATTTTCTCAACAACCCAGTCAAGTTGGGTTTCATCATTAAACCCATTTCCTAGACAGGGTAACCAAAGTCCACTGGGACTGACTGCCCAGGATCCCTGGGCTAGTAGTTATTCTTCTGACTCTGAGCTGGGTGCCCTACCAGGCAGCACTTTCCGGAGCACTGCAATTCTTTTTTCCTCATTTAGTCAGCACTTAATCAATTAAAGTAATAGGAGAGACAGAAAGTATATAAACAGTAAAGCTACATGAAGTCATTTCTCGAAAAAAAAAAAAGGAGATCATATATCAAAGTATTCAATTGAAAAATCTAGCTCTCAGAAATGTATCTAGTAGAGAAAATATAAATTTAAAAAGTAGGGTTCTCTTCCTTGAAAATACACATATTTTACAAACTCTTCCTATATAATGGAATGCTAGGTAATCATCAGCTTATTTCTAATAGAGCTAGAACATAATCGCTTTTTTTAATCTTTTTTTTTTTTTTAAAGGGCCGCACTCATGGCATATGGGAAGATCCTAGGCTAGGGATCGAATCCGAGCTACACCACAGCCACAGATCTGAGCCCCATCTGTGACCTACAACACAGCTCACGGCAATGCTGGATCCTTTAACCCACTGCGGGAGGCCAGAAATCGAACCGAATGAATCCTCATGGACACTAGCTGGGTTTGTAAGCCGCTGAGACACAACGGATACACCCATAATCACCTTATCCTTAATTACATCATACAGTTTTACCCTTGGCTATACTAACAATTAGGAATGCTCATATAAATGAGGAAATATTAGTGAAAACCTCAGGCAGTATTTAAAGTCATAGAAAAGCAACCGCAGGATTAAGATCACATCTTCACGTCACTTTTTTGCTCAGATTTTTCCAGCACTCTGGAAACACTCTGCTACACAGTACTAAAATGTTTAGTACTTATCTTAATTGATCATAGTCCTACATAAGTACAGAAAGTTCATTTTTGGAAAATCAAGAGTGGAGCTTCTGTTTCCAAATTTAGTCTGCCACAAGGCAGACATTCATTTTTCTTACCCCACTGCTCTTTAAAATTAGAAGTAAACAGTATTTGCCATAAAATTCAGAATTAAAAAAAATACTTTTTTACACTGATGAAAAGACGCTGCCTTCATCCTGTACCCTCTGGATGGCTACTTATTTCTCCTCAACTGTCATCACTTTATCTCTTTATCACACTGAACTGCTGAAAAATACTGCTGCCCTATACTTACCTAGGTTTTAAAAAAAAATCACACAAACAAAAACTAAAACTTATACTCCTAAGTAAACCATATAAAATCGTTTTAAAGTTAAATATTTTGAAATAAGGAGTTCCCGTCGTGGCTCAGTGGTTAACGAATCCGACTAGGAACCATGAGGTTGCGGGTTCGATCCCTAGCCTTACTCAGTGGGTCAACGATCCGGCATTGCCGTGAGTTGTGTAGGTCGCAGACACGGCTCGGATCCTGCGTTGTTGTGGATCCTGCGTTGTTGTGACGTAGGCCGGCGGCTACAGCTCCGATTCGACCCCTGGCCTGGGAACCTCCATATGCCTCAAGTGTGGCCCTAGAAAAGGCAAAAAGACAAAAAAAAAAAAAAAGAATGCCACCTAGTCAAGTTCAACTGAGACCATCAAAGCCCCACGTGACAAACAGACACATAAGAATAAATACGTTATCTTTAAAAAAAGAAAAAATATTCTGAAATAAGAAGGCATCTCAAGATTAGAGGTGACAATACAGAAAGCGTCTTCAGGTTTTTCAACCCGCCCTTTGCCCTTTCCTTCTAACTGCAGAAAAAAGTGAATGGAAAACAGAATACAAAAAAGTATGCTCCCTAGAGACACACTATTTAACTCTGGCAGAATCAAACAAAACATTTTAGATTTGGTTCCGTCCCAGGCTTTGAGTCTTAAGCCGAGAAAGCCCGAAGGCGAGGCCGCCCGGGCTGGGCTCCATGCCCTTGTCTGGCACCTGAGACTCACCTGCCCGGCGCCGCGGAATTCCAGCGCGCGTGCACCTGCCCCGCAGGTGCAGCGAGGCGTGGGGGGCGGGGGGAGCCGAGAAACCGCCCGGACCCTGCTCTCCGCTCCTCCGCGCTGGGGCGAGGGTCCCCCAGCCGTCCTCCGCCCCAACGTCCGGAGCCTCTGCGCTCCTGCCCTGGCCACCGTCCCGCCACCCCGGGACCCCGCCCGGCTGTCGGCAGCCCCCGCCCGGCCGCCCCGGAATCCAGGCCCCGCTGCCTGCACCCCCGCCACCCCTCGTCCCGGCGGCGTCGGCTGCGGACCCCGGAGCCCTCGGAGGGTCTCAGGGTCCGGCCTGTGTCACTCCTCACCTCATGAGGTAGTCTCGGAAGTCCTTGCTCCGGACATAGTCCGCCGCCTTCCGCACCAGCGCGCCCGCCATGGCCGTGCTGGAGACCACGCCGCCCCCGGTGCCGTCGTCACCGCTCCTTGGAGCCCAATGACACGGGTCGGAGCGGACAGCACGGACACGGAACCAGCCAGCCAGCCAGCCAGCGTCCCTTACGACAGCTCGACCCCGCCTTACGGCCGCTGCGCTCCGCCCGTCTCTCAACCTATGGGAGGGCTCAGAGAGGGAGGCGGCGATGCGGATTGGCCCCCGCATGCCGCACACCTCCTTCCCGCCCCTCGGCGGCGCGTGGGGGCGAGGCCTGCTGCCGCTGCCGTAAAACGGCCGGGGTCCGGCGGCGATTGGCTAGCGGTTGCTAGGCAATTAAGGTGACAGCCCCGGGGCGCGGGCCTACGCCGCCGGCGTGGGCGCGGGGAGGGGCGTGTAGGCGCCGTGGGGGCTGCACCCGCCAGATGCGGCTGCGGCTGCAGGTGCATTGCGGCTGCGCGGCTACAGAGGAGCGTGGCTGCCGTCAGTGTTTCATACTGGCCCAAATTGTATACACTGAGTCATTTTATTTTTTAATTTTATTTTATTTTGGGGGCTGTAGCCGCCGGCCTTCGCCACAGTCACAGCAACGCGGGATCCGAGCCTCGTCTGCAACCTACACCACAGCTCATGGCAACGCCGGATAACACACTGAGCAAGGCCAGGGAATGGAACCAACAGCTTCATGGTTCCTAGTCGGATTCGTTAACCACTGAGCCACGACTGGAACTCCTACGTAGAGTAATTTAAAATGCCTTAGGTGTGGAGTTCCCATCCTGGCGCAGTGGGTTAAGGATCCTGCATTGGTGAAGCTCGGGTGTAGGTCGCTGCTCCAGCTTGGCTTGGAGTCGAGTCTAGGCAACTTACATATGCTTGGGGGTGGGGAAGGACGTTATTAGTATTACTACTATTATTTTAAGTGCCTTAGGTGAGAGCTTGGGGGCAGGGATCCTCCAGCATTGCAGGCAAGGACGTCAGTTGGATTGTAAACGCCACTTTTTAATCTGCAAAGATTAGAAACGGTTGACTTAGCCATCGAAGGGAGAGGGTCAAATAAATTGTGCTTCCATTCGTTGAATACTATACAGCCGCTTAAAAGAATAAGGAAGCTCTAAGGGCTGATGCGGAAAAATCTTTAAGATTCGTAGGGGTAAAAATCAAGGTGCAGAACCGTGTGTAAAGTGTGCTAGTCATTTGTCCCTAGGGACAAAGAAAGTATATAAATTTGTGTTTCCAAAAATAGATGTTAGCAGTGGCAGCCTCTAAGGGGGTAAAGGATTCAGGGAAACTGTTCGTTGTATACTTGTTCCTTTTGAAGCTTGTGCAATGAACTTAATGCCATCTATTCAAAATAAATTACATTAAAGAAGAAAAGAAATGCCCTCGAGAATTAAAATAGCAGTTGTTTCCTTGAATCAGGTTTGTTTTCTGTTGGATGTCTAGTCACACCTAAACTTGACCTTCTGTGAAAGTACATCTCAATCCGTGGAGGCTTTTGCAATCACATAATGCCACCGGGAAGGTTGTTAGATTCTACTGGCGCTTCCAGTGGAGTTAGGAATTACAACCCAAGAGAAGCAAAGGAGTCTTGATTATTTATGTCATTATTAACAGCTACCCTTTGTTGACCAGGAAACTTTTCAAACCTAATTTCCCCTCACATCAACCCAGATGGTGGGTCTAAGGGAACTGAATGGCTTTCTAGAAAAAACAAACAAACAAACAAACAGTTGCTTCTGCGAGAAGGGGCTCCTGGACTCACACTGGTTCAGCCTTGTCCTCTCATACTTTTCTTTCCCTCTGGAACTTGGTGGTTCTGAAACTTGAGCTTTCAGGAAAATCAACTGCAGTTTCCTAGGCCCCAAACCTCAAAGCCTCAGTAGGTCTAGACCGGGCTTCTGAAAGCTTCCTTGCTAAGGGTTCTGAGGCAGCTGGTCAGGGACAGCCCTTGGAGAAATGCCACTGGGGGCTCCTACGCCAATGACTCTTGTCACCTCTGGGCCAGCCTTGGAAGACCCAGCTTTCCCCTTTGGGTGTCATTTGGCCTTTGAGCTTTCTGTTGGTGTCCTGTTGTGTGGAGGAGTATAAGCTGGAGTCCTTAAGTAAAAGAATATATGGATAAAGGAATGTACAAAAACCTGGGATCTGAACCCGGTTCTCTTACTCTGAGCCATACGTTGTCCACTGTTCCAGATTCTGTGACAAAGAGAACTCCTCTCATGTTAACAGTGTTTCTGCTGCTCTGAACACGGAGCAGGCAATAGGGTGTGGTGTATGAGAGAGCAGAGGTGGATAAGAAGCCCAGCTAGCTACCCTGCTTCATGAAACGTTACAAAGGCCAGCCCCGTGGTGGCTGCACGGACCGTGCATGCGAGGCGAGGATGCAAACGTCGCTGGCTGCTCTGAATCCCACCTGCGAAGGCCTGGCCGTGCCTCGATGCTCACAAGCCTAAAAATATACGCAAGCTGAAAGGCGAGAGTTAAGTTTTATTTGGGGCAAAATTAGGACTTAAGCCCTGGAGAAGCGTCTCAGGTAGCTTGAAAACCCACTCCGAGGCGGTGAGGGAGAAGCTAGGATATACGAAGTTTTTGCAACAAAGGGCAGGGAACAGGAACAAAAGAACTCACTGAAACCGTCCTTTGATATGCACCTCAGCCATCAGGGCTAGCATCCTGAGCTTTCACAGCCTGCAGCCGGCTCTCACACTCAGAGACATTCTTTTATTCTTAACTACAGACTGGGCTGAAATACCACCCAAGGAGCAAAAAAGAGGGGAAGGTCGGGACAAGACCAAGGTGAGGGGGAGGTGCCTGCAGCACACACACATTTTACAAAAGGTTGTTGCTGGTCTTCTGACGGTTGCTACAAGTCCCAAGGAGCAGACATCACCATGAAGGATTTTAGTGTTTTTCTAGATAGGAGGGGATGCAAGAATTGGGCACATAAATCTTCTAAAAATACCTGACTATCCGAAGGTCCGTTCTTCCAGTTTTTCCCAGAGCTCAGCAGGCCTCAGTCTTGGTCCCCACCCTGAGTTGACTCGGGAGCTGCGGGCTATGGCTACAGCAGCTCATGTTTTACTCCACATAGAGGCTGATGGCAAGTGCCAAACTTCAGCTCATATGCCCATCGAAGCTGAGGACAGGCACGCACAGCCGAGGCTGCAGACAGCTTCCCTGGAGACTGGGAGCGCGGACGGACTGCAAAAGTCGGAGAGGCCTGAGGTCGGAGGGAGGCTGGGCCCGGCTTGGGTGCCTCACAGGAGCATCTCCGAGATGCTTTGAATAGCAGAAGAGCCTCCAGATAGAAGGTAGTAAACTAGCCGGATGTTCTCATCTAACTTTTTTTTTTCTTTTTGGTCTTCTTAGGGCTGCACCCGCAGCATATGGAAGCTCCCAGGCTAGGAGTCCAATTGGAGCTGTAGCCGCCGGCCTTTGCCACAGCCACAGCAACGTGGGATCCGAGCCACATCTGTGACCTACACCACAGCTCACGGCCACGCCGGATCCTTAACTCACTGAGCAAGGCCAGGGATCGAACCCGCAACCTCATGGTTTCTAGTCGGATGTGTTTCCACTGTGCCATGACGGGAACACCACTGCACGGTCCAAGGATGAGCTAACACACTGAATCCCACTGGTCACTCATCACACAGTCTGTCTCGCAGGGCTTTTATGATGAAGAGGCAACTTCTGGAGACACGTGTTAAAATGTCAGGAGGTACTGTTTTTGTCGTGCTGCCCAGTTTTCCTTTGGCCCGACACCTGCCTTGCTTTGGTTCAGGTGAGGCAGACACATGGGGGCTTGGTTAGCTTGTAATTACCGACTGTGGTACATGAGTAACTCTGGACACGTGGGGTTCAGTGGAAGCTGTGACACTTGCATTTGAAAGGCGAGGGACCTTTGCCAATCCAATCGGAAGGCGGACTTTCTCAGCCAAGTTGGCTCTTCCTTCCAACCTGTAATTAATCCATTAATCCACAGCGCTGCCTGGGGCCTGGGGAACTCTTTTAGCTGCTTCTCAGGTGACTGTTCTTGTGGTTAAAGAAATCACAAAGAAACTGTCTCAAAGGTAGGGGATCTTTATTCTGCCTAGCAGTTCAGTAATTTGCAAAGGAACAAAGAAAACCAGCCTCACTATTTTGCCCTCCCTGTGGAAATGGTGCCTCGGGCCAGGCCCGGTCCTCCGGTCCTCCGTGGGTGCTCATTGTCCTTTGAAAGCTGATGGAGGCTGCTCATCCCAAGGTCCCCAGCTGTCACCCACAGGCGGCCCTGGGGGGAAACGGGTGCTAACGCTCGGTGAACAGGGCGGCTCTGCCGACCCCGCGTCTCTGGAGTTTGGGGGCGGGGTGGGGGAGGGGTGATGACAAGAGCAAGTCCCTCCGTCAAATGTATTAGAAAACTTGTTTGAATCAGACAGGGCTATTTTTTTTCTGCAGCCCTTCTGAGAACTATTTCTAAGCTCCCGTGAATGATGAGAGCATAAGAGAAGCATATTCTCCCTCCGTGGCATTTCCCAGGCTTCCTTAACCACGGCGCTGTTCCAGAAGGAGCATCTTCTGGGCCAGCCGTCCGGAAGGTCCAGGGCCCGGTGCCCGCCTTCCAAACCTCCGAGGGTTTGCGGGGTGTGCGGGGAGGAGCCCGGACCCTCCATCAGCTCGGTGTTCCCGCTCTGTGGTTGCCTGCACGTGGCAAGTCACTCAGTGCCCCCCGCCCTCCCGCCAGGCCTCGGCTTTTTAACCTGTAAAGTGGGAATAATAAACATCACATCACACACCTTGCTGAATTTTTGAGAATTAGAAGGAATGAGGTCCACAATTGATTCCCTGGGCCTGCAGCCCGTTGGCGTCACGGTCCGCTTCTTCCCCGCGTCCCCTCGGCTGCGGCTGCGCAGTAGTTGGGTTTTGTTTTTAGACGCAGGTTGCGTCTTGCGCCCCGTTTCATCCTCTGAGCGTTCCCTGCTCCCTTGGTGGACGAAGGTGAGAGATGCTACCTGTGAATTTCTGTCCTTGGAGGACGGGGAGGGGTCGGAGCTGTCTGGCTCCTCATCTCTGCTTCTCCCGCACCATCAGTTGGTTCTGGGGGCGCTGAAAACGGGCAGGGGTGCGGGGAACCAGGTCAACAGAAAGGGCGGCTCCCATCTTTGACACAGACTTAGCCGGTGTGTGTGTGGGTGTGTGGGTGTGTGTGTGTTGTGCGCGCCAGGCAGGGGGACGCGGTGGCCTGAGGAGGGGGTCAGGGGACTGGGGGGCGGCTTCTGGGGTTGTGGGTGCGGGAGAATGGACAGCCCTTTCTCATCTCCATCTGACACAGCTGAAATTCGCCCTTTGTGAAGACGCCTTGAAGACAGTGGGGTTGTGCTGTCTAGCTGGTTCTCAGCTCTTTCTTTCTTTCTTTTTTTATGGCCGCACCCGCGGCATATGGAGGTTCCCAGGCTAGGGGTCTAACAGGAGCTGTAGCCGCCGGCCTCTGCCACAGCCACAGCAACGCGGGATCCGACGCGTCTGCGACCTACACCACAGCTGAGGGCAACACTGGATCCTTAACCCACTGAGCGAGGCCAGGGATCAAACGTGTGACCTCATGGTTACTAGTCGGATTTGTTTCCCCCAAGCCACTGTGGAACTCCTGGTCTCAAGCTTTTAAATGAAGTTTTTAAGCTTCAGGTTTAGCTCGTTTGTATGCAGTGTGACGTCAGGGAGAAAGCACAAATCGCACTGCTGCATGTTACTTTGATTACTGAATATTTGGCAAACATTCCCTTTATTTCAAGAAATTCTTGAAATGGAGGTAAAGTAGGAGTGAATCTTTGTAAAACTCTTCTAATAAGCACTGGCAGATAGCATTACGTTCATTGTCTTTTATTTCTTCCCCCTGTTTCGTAAACCGAGGGTGTCATAGCATTGGCTCATGTTTAATGAACAATTTAAAAAGACTCTATCTGGAGTTCCCATCATGGCTCAGTGGTTAACAAATCTGACTAAGAACCATGAGGTTGCGGGTTCAATCCCTGGCCTCGCTCAGTGGGTTAAGGATCCGGCGTTGCCATGAGCTGTGGTGTAGGTCGCGGACGCCGCTCGGATCCCGCGTTGCTGTGGCTGTGGCGAAGGCCGGCAGCTACAGCTCCTGTTAGACCCCTAGCCTGAGAACCTCCATATGCCATGGGTGCGGTCCTAGATAAGGCAAAAAGACCAAAAAAAAAAAAAAAGGACTCTATCCATGTCACTCTTCACAACGTCTGCTTCCGCAAACCAAATTCGAGAATTTTCAGTGTGCATCAGATAATGGAAAAAAGCAATAAGGGAAACATCCAGACCCAGTTTCAAAATTCCTGCAAGTCTCTGATTTTCAGCTAGCTGGCTGGAGCCCCTCCACTGTGATAGAAACTACACCTATGTTTTGACCTGGAGCTGACACTCTAAAAGATCCAAAATGCCCACTCTATTTTTCAGGCCAGGAATTGGTGTTTCTTTCTACGTTTGGAAATCTGTTGTGTCCTGGGGCTTGTCTTCAGCGCTGGACCAGCCCAGACCTTCTTTACTCATTTCATATTTTGTTCCCTACTCGAGTTGCTTAGGTGTGTTTTAGGTCAGTTTATTATGCCTCTTTTTTTTTTTTTTTTAAGCCTACAGGATGTTTCAAACAATTGAAAAATATGCGTGTATTCTGAATACAAAATATTGGCAGCTCGCTCTATTTCTCACAAATGTGAATTTTCTTTTCTTTTTTTTTTTTGTCTTTCTGCCTTATCCAGGGCCACACCCGTGCCATAGGGAGATTCCCAGGCTAAAGGTCTAACGGGAGCTGTAGCTGCCGGCCTATGCCACAGTCACAGCCACGCCAGATCCGAGCCACATCTGCAACCTACACCACAGCTCATGGCAATGCCGGATCCTTAACCCACTAAGCAAGGCCAGGGATCGAACCCGCAACCTCATGGTTCCTAGTCGGATTCGTTAACCACTGAGCCTCGACGGGAACTCCATGTGAATTTTCTTGAACTGTCATAGTGGCTGGATCCCACTTTCTAGTTTCTTCGAGACACACGTCCGTCTCAAAGAAACTAGACGTCTGTGTCTTCTGAGGCTCCGTGAAGCTTTCTTCTTGTCTGAGGTAAGGAACCCCTGGCCAGCTCTGCCGGATTGCCACATGGCTGCCTCTTAGCCTGAAGCCGTTGGGCTGGGAAGTGGGCTTGGAGGGCTCTGACTAGGCCTCAGACAACACTTTCTAAATGGGATAGAGGCCGGGTCAGAATAGCCGGCGGGACCGGTCTGTTTGACGTGAGTACCCTCGGAGCGTCATGCCGGTACCTTAGAAACACGGAGGCCCGCGGTCAGATCGGTCTATTTCTTAGAAGTTTCTCGCCCACACTGTGGGTTACAGCTTGACTGGTTAGGATTGTTGACTTGACCTCAGAGACACGTCCACGTGGGCCTTGCCCTGTGGCCTGGATCGCAGATGTAAGCCTGGCGTCTGAGAGCTAATATTTAGTCTGCCCTGTTTCCAGTGAGCTTCGGCCTCGTAAAGAGAAGCTGCCGCTTTGCAGAATTCTATGCTGTTCGAACAAACTCTGGTGTCCTTGGGTCATTTAACCGAGGGGGACCTAGGCTGCGACAGCAGTGAAAGTTATTCTGGACATTTCTACTGAGAGGCGGAACCGGCCTTGTCTGGGCGGCTCCCGGGTTCCCCGAGGCTCACGCGGCCCCTCTGGGTGGGGGAGGCAGGACACCCCAACTTCATCAAAGCCCCCGGCCCAGGCTGGGTCTGTCGGCAGCTCAGAACGGCCCAGAGCTGGAGCCTGTGGCGTCCATGCGGCAGAGCCAGCGTGTTTTCTGCTTTGACACACGGCTGGTGCTGGCTGTCAGAATGAGGTTTGCCGGTGACTTTGGGCTGCGGTGGGAGCAGGCGTGGGGGAGGTTTCCTCTGATAAGTGAACGAGACCTTCTGTGGGCTCCTAGCCCGCTCGGTGCCGCCCCCCGCGCCATCACAGCAGTGGCCTCCGTCACCCCACGGGCACTGCTGGGAGCCCAGGAGGTGCCCACGTGCCCGGGGTTCAGGGGGACACAGAGAAGAGGGGACTCTGCTCGCAGTCCCGCTGGAGAAAGGGGCAGAGAGAGAATAAATTAATCAAAGTTGTGCCGAGTTCAGGAGGAGGAGGAGGCGGAGGGGCGAGGAAGCAGCAGAAGGCGGGCCGGACGGGCCCGCGTCTCCCTCGGGTGGGATCCTGGAGCAGCGAGCCTCTGGGAGACGCGGAGGCCTCAGTCCTGAGCAGGAGGGGGTGTCCGGCAGCGGAGCCGCACAGGAGGCCGGACTCCTTTTGTCTGGACACAGCCGGGTGCCACGGAGGGGGCAGGCGGCCCAGTACAGCCGTGTCCTGCGAGCCGGGGCTCCTGGGCCGCTGAGGGAACCGGTGCCCAGCAGCTCTGGGCAACACGCGGGCCCCCGTCGTGCTTCTGCACGGACCCCGGCGCCCACCCGGCGCCCACCCACCCCAGGCCCCGTGACTGATCCCGCCCCGGAGGCTCGCTGAGTCCAGGCACCGGGGCAGTGATTCTGATTGATTTTCTTTTTCTTTTAATGATTTATTTGTTCCGTTATAGCTGGTTTACCGTGTTGTCAACTTTCTACCGTCCAGTGAGGTGACCCGGTCACACACACGTGCGCATTCTTTTTGTCACATTATCCCCCCATCGTGCTCCATCACAAGTGACCAGATATAGTTCCCGGGGCTACACAGCAGGATCTCACTGCTTCTCCATTCCAAAGTCAATAGTTTGCGCCTGTTGACCCCAGATTCCCCATCTCCCTCTGGGGGTGGGGGGGGCTGTGAGGGGCTCGGGGGCCACAGGCTCCCCGATGGATCCTTTGGAAACGGTGTGAGTGAAAGTGTTTCCACTGAGTTCAGGGATCACGGGGCTGCAGTGAGTTTGGGAGGTTGGGGTGAAGAACCAGCGAGAAGTGCTTGTCAGATACCCATGCGGGCTTCCGCCTGAGGTGGGGCTTGGTTGTTCTCGGCGTGGAAGGCACAGCCAGGCAGAGCCAGGCGCGGTGTTAAACAGCGCTTCTCCTCCTGAGCAGATCTGCTTAAAAATACAGGTGACCTCTAGATCTGTCACCAGGAATCTCTCCTCGGTGGTCACCCAAGCCATTGGTTCACAGCCATTTTCACCATTAACCATTTTTTTTTTGGTATTTTTTTTTTAGGGCCACACCTGCGGCATATGGAGGTTCCCAGGCTAGGGGTCGAATCAGAGCTGCATCTGCTGGCCTACACCACAGCCACAGCAACGCTGGAGCCTTAACCCGCTGAGCTGGGCCAGGGATCGAACCTGTGTCCTCATGGATACTAGCTGGGTTTGATACCGCTGAGCCACAAGGGGAACTCCCAAGACAGTTTTAAAAATTAAGCTCTTCCTTATAGACCTGTTATAAGAAAGATTTTATCTGACGTAGATCTATTTACTCGGCAATTTTTCTGCAGATTAAAGGGGCATCTTCGTGGAGAGATCTAGAAGGATTTCTCCTATGTGTGAGATGACTGAAGTTAACACAAAGCCAACCTGACATTTCCTGTCTGGGCTTAAGGTGTGTGGTTGTCTGTGTCTCACTCAGCATTTGGCAGTGTCGTCACAGGTCACCGACCACTTCTGCTGAGACCTGGTGGGCGGGCAAGGAAGGTGTAAGTCTAGACCAGGTGTAAGGAGCCGGGGCAGGAGGAGCCCAGGCGGCCGCACCCCTTCCCGGGGCAGTGACCCTGTTCAGGGGGGGAAGGTAACGCTTTAGCAGCTGCGGGGCCCACACTGCCCTCCAGTGGCCAGTTGTGACAATTGCAAACACACATGCTGTAGGCCCCAGGCTGTAGTGAAGCTTTGGGAAGAAATAAAGGGACACAGGTGATGCATATGCCACGGGCAACAAGTCCCCCTCACCCACCCGAAGACCCCCAAAGTCCCCTTGGGATCTCCCGTGGCCCCCAGTTCCACACCTCGTCTACACATTCATTGGTAAATCATGCTTTCCTTTTTTTTTTTTTTTTTTTTTTGCTTTTTAGGGCCGCACCTGCGGCATACGAAGTTCCCAGGCTAGGGGTCGAATCGGAGCTGCAGCTGCCGGCCTACACCACAGCCACAGCAGTGCCGGATCGTTAACTCACTGAGCAAGGCCAGGGATCGAACCCACACCTCATGGTTCCCAGTCGGATTCGTTAACCACTGAGCCACGACGGGAACTCCAGTAAATCATGCTTTGTGCCAGGCGGTTCCTCTGGATCTTGGAGCAGAAAGCAGGCTTGCTTCCTGGGCAGGAAGACCCGGCCCGCCTCGCCTCGCGTCTGACTCGCTGTAGCACCAGGAAGATGACCAGAGCAGGGTCCAGAGGCGGCGTGAGGGAGTGACGCCGGGGCCGCAGGTCAAAGGAAGGAAGGCCGCGATTTGGTCTTCTGGTCACGGCCCGATCGGTCCAGAAAGACGTGCATCAAAACTGCACTCAAACCTACAAGACTCGGCACCAAGGGGCTGAGCGACGATGCCTGGGTATAAACGGAGTGGCAGTTAACGGGGGCTGCTGCCCTGCTGTGAGTTTGATGGCACATGCCACCCGGGGTCACGGCCTCACGCCCAGGCCACGGCCTCCTGTTTTCTGCAAGGTAAGCAGAGTGTCCAGTGCAGCGAGCTCCAGCGCAACGGAACGACGGGCCAGCGGGCTGCAGCCACCTCGCTCTGTGTCTGTCCGTCGCTGTGATCTGTGTGTCTGTCTCTCAGAGGAGGGGACAGACCCTTATTTTAAGGAGTCGGCTCCATAATTGAGGGAACCAGCGGGTCCTAAACCTGAGGAGCGAGCAGGCCTTCTGGGACTCAGGCGAGAGCTGGTGCTGCGGTCTGGAGTCTGATGGCTGGTCGCCCAGGCAGGGTTTCTGTGTGGCTCAGGAGAGTCCCTTCTTCTTTGAGGAACCACGGCTTTGCTCTCAAGGCTGTGGACTCTTTGGATGAGGCCCAGCCCGGGGCGGGGGATCTGCTTTTACTGTCAGCTGACTACTGGAGTTCTCGTCGTGGCCCAGTGGATACGAACGTGACTAGTATCCATGAGGACACGGGTTCGATCCCTGGCCTCACTCAGTGGCTTAACGATCCGGTGTTGCTGTGGCTGTGGTGTAGGCTGGCAGCTGTAGCTCCGATCAGACCCCTAGCCCGGGAACCTCCATATGCTGCAGGTGTGGCCCTGAAGAAAAGCAAAAAACACCCCAACTGACTCTAAATGTCAATCACGTGTAATAATACCTGGGGGGCAACACCTAGGCCAGCGTTCGACCAAGCAGCCGGGCGCCGTGACCGCACCTCCGCCCCCGCAGGCGCACGAGCCCTGATTGCCCGACCGTGGGGCAGCTTCTCCGGCCATTTTTCCGGCTCGGGGCTCAGAGAACAGGTGTGTCCGTCAGCGGACGGGGGACGCTGGGCAGCTGTGGACCTTCTCCCCGAATCTGGCTGGGTGGAAACAGGAAAGGGTCCAGCAGACCCGCCGTCCCTCAGCCCGGAGGCCCGGCCCCGCGTGGTCAGACCCAGGACCGTCTGGCTCCCGGAGGAAACGGGGTGTGCGTCCCAGTGTGGGCGGGGCTGCACCCCAGGCCCCGCAAACGAGTGTTTCTTCGGGAAACAAAGCACGATGAATAGGACTAGAAGCCCATACGCAAGAGGCGTTCCAGCTTCCACTGAAACACGACCCTTCTCAAGGTCACCCATTTCTAACCGACGGCGGCAGTAAGACTGCGTATTTATAAAACCAGTCTCATTAAACATTTATGTAAATGCAACAAAAATAGTGATTGAGCAGATTGGCTACATTAAGGTCTGCTTTGCTGGAAATTCTCATAAGGAATCTTTTTTTTTTAAGGCCTGCACCTGCGGCATATAGAAGTTCCCAGGCTAGGGGTCGAATTGAAGCCACAGCTGCTGGCCTATACCACAATCACAGTAACGTCGGATCCTTAATCCACTGAGCAAGACCAGGGATCGAACCTACATCCTCATGGGTGCTAGTCGGGTTTGTAACTGCTGAACCACAGTGGGAACTCCTTCATGAGGAATCACGCTGGACATTTAAAAGCCTCCCCCTGCCCTGCAGCCCCCCCACCGCACTGATCCCCCCCAGCTCTTTCAATGTCTCTCCTCAGTGA
>PVHT020000085.1:2696469-2746647 GCA_004024745.2 Catagonus wagneri
CCCCCCCCCCGCCCCGTTTGAACTTTGCCACCACTGCCCCGGCACTGCTTTGTTTCTGCACAGCACCCAGCGCCCAGTGACGGCCACAGCCTCTACGTTGTTTGCTTTTTCTGCTTCCACTGTGGGAAGAAAGCTGACAGAGGCCAGAGAGCTTTGTCTGCTGGTCCCTTTGGTGTCCCTTGTGCCTGGTGCCTGGGGAAGAGCCCGTGTCGGTCAGCGGGGGACGCTGCCCGCGGCGGTCCAGGGCGCTGTCTTCTCCGGTCAGCACCGGCCACCCCTGCGGTGGCCGCTTCTTCCCACGTCCCCATCGGCCATCAGGAGTCCTGAGACCCCCAAGCCGGGGGACGGCCGGAGCCGCCCTGCCTGCTCTGAGGGCCACTGGGGAAAGGTTTGGTGGGAGGGAGGGAGGCCTGGAACCCCTGGAACTTTCTAGGGATGTGGAACCCGAGCTCCAGCCCAGAGAACTTGGTCTGGACGGCTGAGCCATCCCGGCTTCTTCTAAAAGCTCGGGGCTGCTGTGTGGCCAGCACTATTTCACCACTCACTTCGCCGCCGCTGTCCACATCCGTCTTTCAGCTCCTCTGTGACTGCTGGAGGTCTTTGGATGTTTGCCAGGTTTCAGTGGGGATATTTTGTGACGAGGCTATGTTGATGGCGAAACCTTAAGCACTGAACAGCCCAACTGTGATCTTATTTCTCTTAAAAAGTCTTTCCTTCCGCTTGAACACTTAACCTTTTCGGCAGTTGTTTAGGACTAAAAGCAAAACCTGATCGATCCGGTTTCCAGGCTCACCGGTTAAAGGTGCAGAGTTCTGAAAGTCGGTGAGTTGTGATGTGTCACCTGAGATCAAAGTTGCCAGTTTCACAACCCATCTAAGCCCTAAGCAGAACCCGGGAGGCGAGGTCAGGAGCTGACCCGGCTTCCTTTTCCCTCAGGGAAGAAGACCGTGTGGTAAAATTCACGGGAAAACACTGAAATAAATGGGGCATGCTGCCAAAAACAAGGCTTCTGGCTGCTGCTGCTGCTTCTATCGCTGTAGTAGCTATACTTTGAAAATCGTGGCTTTTTTTGCCCAAGCTCTGGTGTGATTAAAAATTAGACCCTAAATTACAGCCATTACTGGGGAATCAATTAAACTGCAAAAGTCATGGGCTCCACATTGAAAGGCTGGTCATATCTGCTGCTGAGAAAAAAGGGCAAACCTTAGAGATTCGTGTATTTTGTTTTTTATTTTATTTTATGGCTGCACCTGTGGCATAGGGAAGTTGCTGGGCTAGGGATTGAAACCAAGCCAGGCAGCAGCCCACGTGTGCGCCCGCCCCTCTCCCAGCCCGTGGGTGGACTCTCGGCTGGTGCTCAGTCCAGCAGGTGGGGACAGAAAGTACAGAACGGGCCACTATTCTGTACTTTGGGCTCCCCGGCCTCACGGGCTAGGACATAGAGGGGACAGCTGGGGAGACAGCACCCTGTCCCTGTCCGTGACAAAGGAGGGCAGTTTGCCTGCAGCCCTTTACAAACCGCCGGGGCCCCCAGCTGTGATGCGGCCCCCTGTGCCCACCTCTGCCTGGGCCACGCCCCAGCACCCCGTGACATGGGGGTCAGGGGACTGATGAACCTGGGGTCTCGCTGTGGGCTGGGGAGGCTCTCGTGTCTTCGTCTGGCGTCCTTTAGACTGTGACAGGTCAGCTTCGGAGAAGGCAACGCCCCAAACATCATGACCCCCGACGCTCCATCTCCCCCACCCCCATCGCCCCGGCTGAACCACACACAGGCTGGAACCCGGGGCCAGCCTACGCTCGCCAGGTACGGCGCGGCTGACACAATGACGGCCCCGAAAGATGTCAGGTGCTGGTCCCCGTGCAAAGGGAAGGCGAGGAGGTAGCAGGTGGAATTCGGGCTGCTCATCAGCTGACCTTACAGGAGGGAGCCTCTCCTGGGTCGTCCAGGTGGTGACATGTGAGGACAGCGGGACTTGGCCTCCAGGGCTGCTCCCAGGATGGAGGAAGTGGGCAGGGGCCAAGGAGCACCGGCGCCCCTAGAAACTGGAAAAGGCGGGGTTCTTTTTTTTTTTTTGTCTTTTTTGCCTTTATCTAGAGCCATACTCGCGGCTTGTGGAGGTTCCCAGACTAGGGGTCTAACAGGAGCTGCAGCTGCTGGCCTTTGCCACAGCCACAGCCATAGCAATGCGGGATCCGAGCCGCGTCTGCAACCTACACCACAGCTCATGGCAACGCCAGATCCTTAACCCACTGAGCAAGGCCAGGGATCGAACCCGCAACCTCATGGTTCCTAGCCGGATTTGCTAACCACTGAGCTACGACGGGAACTCCAAAAGGCGGGGCTCTGATTCTCCCCCGGAGCCCCCAGAAGGATTGCAGCCCGGCCCCAGTCTGACTTCAGCCCCACGGGGCTGGGAGGTCCGACCTCGAGAACTAGAACATAACCAAGGAACACCCCGGGTGCTGGAGGGACCTGGTGGGCTCAGTCCCACAGCAGCGGGGACGACACACGGGGCTGTAAGAGCCGCTTCGTCCGACTCGGTCCCCCAGCTGGGTTTCCTGGGCGACTCCGGCGCAGCGGGGGCAGACCTTCCTGCGCCGAGGTTCCTCGCAGTCCTGGCGCTCCTCCGGCACCACGAGTCTGAAGGGTCTCAGGGAGGGTCCCTCACCTGCCGGGGAAGGTGCCCGGAAAACCGCGGCACGGGTGTGTACGCGTGCGCGTGCGCCCCACCTGCTGACACTCGCAGGTGAGGAATTGACCACAAGGGAAGAAGACGTCAGCCTGGCCAGCCGACGCGCAACACTGCAGCTTCTTGTTTCATTTCTGTACAAAGAAAGGGTGGGCACGAGGCGGCAGGTGGCAGCGCACTGAAGGGGCAGCGGGGATGGCGCCCAGCAGCGCCCCTGGGCCACCTGCCCGCCTGCTGCCTCCTGCTGGACTGAACGAGGAGGGTGAGCGCACACACACACACACACAAGCAAGTGCACGCACACCACGCACAGATGAACACGTGCACGTGCACAAGGCTCACACACGTCACGCGATGCACCTGTGCCCGCACTCACGCCACATGTGCACCTGTGTGAGGTGCAAGGCACCTGTGCACCCAGCTCTGGGCACCCCTCACCAGCAGGCAGCAGCCCAAAGGATGTGCAAGGGGCCTGGGGGGGTGGTGGTGACAACTTATCTGCAGGCTGTTATTTGTGACAATACAGACAGTCCAAAGATCATAATTATGCCAGAAAAATATTACACTTCATAAAACCCATATTTATTAAAAAAATCTATTCAGAAAGTCTGGAAAGCATAATAAATATCATATAGTGGCCGCCCATCTCCAACATAAAATATAAAGAGTGAACATGAGAGTCCCGTGTAAACACAGACGCGGGCTGGACACAAAGTGCTGGGTGGGGGCCTGGGTAGGGCGCGTGCTCGGCCGTGGCGGCGGGTCCCCTCCCGGTGACGTCCTGAGCCTGCGGGCGGCCCGGTCTCCTCCCGTCCCCCTCCCGTCCCCTCACCACTCAGGACCTGCCATTACTTTCCTATCGAGATCCTGCGGCTCGTGGTGGAAAGAGATCCAGTGCAAATCCGAGTCCGCCTGTGCTGGGGGGACCCAGTGAAGCGGAGGGACAGTCCCGAGATGCAGCTCGGGGGCAACAGCGTTAGTGAACAATACTGGCTCACGTCAAGCACTGTCGCGGCTCAGAGGGCCCTCCACCTTCCCAACAGCAACACGCACAAAGTGAGTTTGAAATCACAGACAGCCTGACCTGGGGGCAGAGGTGCAATCTCAGCTCGCCCAGGCTGCCGCTGGCAAAGCTCTCACGCCTGGGGGGGTGTCAGGTGTTTCTCTTGAAGTGTGGGGGGGCACGGGCGGGTGGACCTACAGCAGGTGCCGCAGACGGGCCGCGTGGCGGGGGGTCGGGAGTCCTGAGAGCCAGGGCTCGGCTTCCTCACGACCTGTCTGTGGTTTTTAGGAACCAGGGGTCTGACTGTGCAGAGAGGGCGTCCCACAGCTCGAGCCAAGCCTTTCCCGAGTGCCGGGGGCCCCGCATGGGTGAAGGGACACAGCGACCGTGCCCACATTCACGTGCCGTCTGCCGTTTACAAGGCCCAGCCCCCCCACTGCTCCACTTAGGACGTTTGAAAGTTGAGTTCAGAATAGGACTCAACATCTGTCTCCTGTCTCGAGGCTGACTTTCTGCTGCAGGGTTTCAAGTGTCACTTTGTTCTGGAGAAAAGGGGGAGGGGGGAGGTATGTCACAGACATTCAAGTCGGGTTGGTTCAGCAGAGCCCGTCAGAGCCGCACACCCGCGTGCGCTCGCTAAGGGCCGGGTGCGGGGCGAGCCCGGGGTCCCCCTGGAGTTCCGTGGGGTCGGAACCGGGCTGCGCACAGCGGCGTCACTGAGTGACACACACGGGGGCCCGCACGCCCCTCCCCCAGCCATCCTCTTGGCTGGGACATCAAGCCAACAACCCGGCAGCCATGCCCAGGCTCAAGGCATGTGGACCTGGCGTCACCCGTGCAGCAGACAGGGCACGAGGCCCATCGCGGATTTCCCGCGGGCAAAACCTGTGACCTAGGACCTCCCAGGTTCCTAAGTTCCCAGCAACAGAGAGAACGGTTCTGCCCTAAAACATCGCATGGCGGGCGGGGGCTTCTAACCGGGGCAGAAAGCACTTTGTATCAAGAAGCAAAGTAGAAGAAACGCCAGCAAGGCTGTGTGGAAACACAGGACCTGAACTGCCCCACCTCCCGACTCCCGTGGTTCTGAGACAAATAGGCTCGGGGGTAAATAAAGCTTCTGCGAGACATTTATATTTTAAGGTCTGAAAACCGACAATCAGGCCACGCTTGGGAGCTGTTTTTTAGGAGGTGCATCGGTTTCGCTTTTGTTTCTCGAGTTGGGTCCTGCAGTGAGTGGGGACAGAGGGACCGGGAACACCGTCCTTTGGGTGAAAACCTGGCTGAGACCGACAGACGCCTTTCCCCAGCCCGAGCGCAGAGGGGCCCGGCACGGTGGGCGGCCGGCAGGTGGCCCCTGCTGGGTCGGGCCGGGTGAATGCGTGTGCACCCGGCCTGCAGCCGGGCTCGCTCTGCGCCGCACCGCCTCCTGTGAGCACGCGCCCAAGGGCGACGGTGACGGCGCGACACGCCAGGTGAGAACGGACCTGCACAGAGACACAGACTCAACACCGCGGCACAGCTCCCACGCAGGGTGCCCACTCTCAGCAGCACATCCCCCGCTCCCTGCCGGCCTGGGTGGTGGGCAGGGGTCTCCAGGGACACTGAGAGGGGGCTAATGAGAAGCCTCAGAGCTCGGGGTCCCCCCAGCCACGGGACCAGAGGAGGGAAAGCCAGCGCACAGGGAAGCCCAGGGCCTCCCGCAAGGTCGGGTGGCCCTGGCAACCCTGGGGGCAGGGCTGGGATGGCGGGGGCAGGGGTGGGGCAGCTGCTCCTGCGGCTCCCCCCAAGGTGGGGTGAGGACACGTGAGCACAGGCTTCAGCCGGCTGCCGGGGAAAGGTGGCCGCAAGGCGAAGATGTGGCTCCCGGTTCTGTGGCGGCCTCGCCCCACAGACCTGCGACGGGACGCCAGGGCCTCAGTGCAAAGTGGGGGGGGGGCAACGAGACAGGGCTCTTTGGATCAACTGCAGGGGACCGCGTCCACCCCTGGGGGCCCTGCGCCCACCGCCACTCGGCCCCGGGGGCGCTGCCGGCACCGCTCAGCGCCTCTCTCACCGTGACCTTGGGCGCGTGGCCCGGACGCTGGACCGCGTTACCGGCCGTGCAGCTGGAGAGTCGCCTCCCCAGAGGAACGCGAGCCGCGACGGCGGGGACCCGGGGCGCCCGGCTCGGGCGGCGCTGGCGGGGCTCCGTGAGGCTTGGCAGGGGCGAGGCGGCGAGGCGGGCGCGGCCAGGCACCGGGAGGTGGCCCACCGGGTCCCGGGGCTGCGCTACAGCCGCGTGGACGTGAGCCTCCGCATGCCGCGGCGCTGGGCCAGGCTCGACGACAGCACCGGCTCCAGCCGCGGGGCCTGAGGGGTTCTGTTCAGGGCGAAGTAGGTGGCGGCCATGGCTCCCTGCGAAACCAAAGGGCAGGCGGTGACATGGTGCCGCCCCGGCCGGGGCCTTGCCAGGCTCGGGGGACGTGGGCCTTCCTTTGGGCCACGGTAGCTCCCGCTCTTAACCACCCCAAGTTCCGACCGTGTGTCCGTCTTCCCCGCCCTGAGCTGTGCCGGGACGTAGGCAGCTGTTTCCGGCCCCACGGAGCCCCCCGGGGGGTCCCGCCCCCCACCTGCTCTGCGGCCGTCACTGAAGGTGTGCCAACCCCCTCGCTGCCCCTTTGAGGGGTCTGCACTAACTTGGCGCCTGGGCTCCTGCTGGAGTCGTTGTAATCCTTGGGACAGTCTAGAATGTCCCCCGGTGGGACAGGGCCAGGCCTGGGCAGCTGGGCGCAGCCCCTCCACCCCACCCCAGGGTGCAGAGATACTGCTGCGGTGCTGGGAGGGGTGTGTGTGTGTGTGTGTGTAGGCTGGACAATGAGACGGCTGCCTGAGGAGTGGGGCCGGCAGAGGGTGCACGTGGGGCTTGTCTGGTAAGCTGGGTGGCAGCTCGAGGCTGGGAGAGCCCGGCCTCCGCCCTCGCCGCGCCCATCCCCCAGAGCGGGCACCGCCACATGCGTGGGGCAGGGCTCCCCCTTCTCGCCGTGTCCACTCCCCAGCCTTGGGACGCCGTCAGGCTGTCCGGGCTGCACGCCAGGGGCCAGCGCTCACGACCGAGGGGACCGGAAGCCGCGCCTGGCTCTAGGTGGGGTCAGTGACACACGTCTGCTGCGGCCCAGAAATGACAGTTGCACCACAAGCTCAGAAAAGGCGAGGCTGGAGAGTAAGACATTAACACCAGGAGCGGCTGATCCTGGGAAGTTCGCTCTCGCAGGCGTCTGTCCAGCTCTGCTCCTCTCGCGGCCCCCGGGGCTGGGGACCGCTGAGCTAAGGCGCAAAGCCAGACGCCGCGCTGCAGGTGCCTGGGGACTCTGCTAGCCGGAGAGTGGGGGCGAGGGGCAGTGGCCCAAGGCAGCGGCTGCCTTTTGCAAATAAAGACTTCCTGGCGCGGAGCCGCCCGCCATCAGGCCCGTTTCTGCGCCCGTGGGGTTGAGGCGCGGAGTCAGAGTCGTCTGGCTCAAGAAGCTCAAGCTGCCTGCCGTCAGGTCCCCACAGAGAAGCTCAGGGCGCTGCTCTAGAACAGGGCTTGGAGCCTGGGGTTGGTACGGCCACGGACGCCCGCCTCCACCTGCTCTCCTCTCTCATCCCTCTCTGTCTGTCTGTCTGTCTCACGCACACATGCAGTGGAGCCGCTCATAAAATGTGAACAGGAGTTGTTGCCATTCAGTTTTCTGCGCGACTGCGCGCGTGTGATGAAGTGCGGAAGGCCACGCCTCTGGGGCCGGCCTGCGCCTCTCGCTGGGCCCCTGCACCCTCGGCTCCTCCGGGTCGGTGCCCAGGGGCCCGCGCTGCTCCCTGGGGTCCCCCCTCCCCGCCTGTGGCCGGGGCCCGCGCTGCTCCCCGCGGTCCCCCCCTGCCCCCCGTCTGCGGCCGGGACCCGGGCTCCTACCTTCACCAGGTGCACGTCTTGTCTGCTGAGCTGGTTTTGGGACAGGCACTCTCTGTTCACGATCCACGGGTGTTTGAGGACTTGGACGGCCGTCAGGCGCTGGTGGGGGTCCACGTGGAGCATCTTGGACACCACATCCTGTCGGGGGGGCCGAGGCCGGGAGAGCTGGGCTGACGGCGCCGGGTCAGCCTGCTCGGCAAGGGTCCCTTCTCCCCCTTCCGCCAAAACCTACCTTGTTCCGAGGGTCGTTCTTGGCATTTGGGGTCAAATGTTTATTTTCAGATTTATAAGTACGTGGGTTTTTTTTTAAAGTTGTAACCATCATCAACCTGGTGGGTCGCCCCAGGTTTATAGAGTATTAAAGATTTTATGTCGGGAGAGAAATCAGAGTGGCGACGTTAAAGGGTGCGTGTCAGCTACCGAGAGACTCTGCAGTCAAAACGACCCTCTCCCATGAGGAGGAGCCGAGACGACTGCCCCACAGACACAAAGCCGGCTCACAGCAAGGTGCGCAGTCACATCTGCTCAGGACCCTCCCTCACCACCCGCCACAAACAATCACCAACCGAGGAACTAACAACCTGTCACCAGGGCGCGTGTCCCGAGGGCTGAGGCTCAGTAGAGGTGATTTTCTTGCTTGACTGTTACGGCCTCACAAGACCTGGGCAGTTGGTTTACAGACTGAGCTCCAGTTTACATTTACACGCCGCAGTAACTTCCGTGCGTGCGATGTGTGTACACGCGTGCACACTCACAGCTGTGATCTGCATCCGCGTGGAATCCGCGAGACCGCCCTCACATGCTGCCGCACCTGCCCCCTGAGCCACGTGGAGACTGTCTTTGCGGAACGATGGTGAGTAGCACCTGCCCTGCTTTATTTGTCTTTTAGGGCCGCACCCGCGGCATATGGAGGTTCCCGGGCTAGGGGTTGAATCGGAGCTGCAGCCGCCGGCCTGCACCACAGCCAGAGCAACGCGGGATCCGAGCCAGTCTGCGACCTGCACTGCAGCTTGCGACAACGCCGGATCCTTAACCCACTGAGTGAGGCCAGGGATCGAGCCCGCAACCTCATGGTTTCTAGTCGGATTTGTTAACCACTGAGCCACGGCGGGAACTCCCAAAGTATTTTTAAAAACTTTACATTACAGAAATACACTTCTGTACCAGAGCAGTACTTGTGTGAACACTCAGGGCGGTCATGTTGCAACCTCACTAAAAGTGTGACGGTTGATCTTCTCTGTCAGCTTGGTTGGGCCACAGGACCCGGGGTTCGTGTTATCATACCGGTCTGTTTTATAATACCCATAAACAGAGGATAATCTTTTAAATTTGTGAATCACTATGTCATACACCTGCAACTAAGATATTGTAACTCAACTGTACCTCAATTAATAAAAAAAAGAACAAAACAAAAAGCACCAGTCTAGAAGTTTCTGTGAAGGTGACATTAACATTTATATCTGTCAATGGCGCCATAAGGTGGGTGGGCCTTACCCGATCAGTTGAAGGTCACAAGTGTTAAAAAGACTGACATCCCCGAGGAAGAGGGAATTCTGTTAACAGATGACCTTGGACTAGAGCTGCAGCATCTATTCTTCTATTTGTCTCCAGGCTGCTGGCCTGCCCTATAGATCTGGGGCTTACCAGCCTCCACAATCACGGGAGGCAATTCCATAAAGACGACTTTCTCCGTCTTCGTCTCCCTCTGTCTCTCTCTAAATGTCCACACACATCCTATGGGCTCTGTATCCCTGGAGAACCCTAATACACCACGACCGTATAAAGTGTGAAAAGTGCTATAAAATTATTTTTCCAAAAATCCTTTTTTTTTCTGGCAGAGCGGCTTAAAACAATCTCCGAGTGTAAAATCTGGGGATTACTTATGCGAACGTCTCCTCTGGTGTCTCAGGGATAAAGGGTCGCGGCAGAACCCCCAGACCAGGAAGCCCGCGCCGGGCAGCGCACCCACCTTGGCCGCATCGGAGATGGAGTCCCAGTTGCCCCCGGAGAGCGCGTACTTCCCGCTGCCGATTCTCGCCAGGATGTCCTCGGGCGTGTCGTCGGGTCCGTTGGCAAAGGGGGTAAATCTGTGTGAGGGCAGAGTTTGCGGTGATGAGTTCCCACCTTACATTCTAAAGTGAAGTCTTCGATTTGGTATCGCCTCTTTGTTGTTAAAAAGAACAGCTTTTTGGGGAGTCCCCTGGTGGCTTAGAGGTTAGGACTTGGCGCTTTCACCGCTGTGGCCTGGGTTCAATTCCTGGTCTGGGAACCGGGATCCCACTTCAAGCTGCTGTACACTGCAGCCAAAAAAGAAGAAAGGAATAGCTTTTCCTTCCCATCATGCCACACACCCAGGACTCATGGTCAGGTGTAATTCATGTCTTAATTGCTGTGTCTCTTTCCCTTCCGAGGCCAGGGCTGTGCGTCCGTAAGGCAAGTGAAGAAAGCTCTGTGGACCCACACAGAAGCCTTTCGGAACCATCTGCTTTCCCTGGGGACAGTGTGGGACTGCGGTCTGCTGGGTGATTTGATGTCCCTGGGGACAGTGAGGGACAGTAGATGGCAGGCTGGGATGTGAAGTCTGAGAGACCCACAGTTGATCTGTTACCAGCTCTGGGTTCTTTCACGAGTCACTTTTTTGAGCCTCAGTTGCAAAGCGAGCAGAGTAGGACACCTGTGGAAACCTACAGCAGCGGTTTGCACAAATGCACGTAAAATGGGACAGTTCTCGCCCCACCGTTAGCACCTGATGCACGTTTACTGTCGCCACTCACAGGACCTGGACTCGTCAGCAGCGCCTCGAGGGAAAGGAACCGTGTGCGATCCTGAGCGCACCTCCTTAGTGGCAGAGTTTGTGCGCCTAGTTTAAGGATCTGCAAAGCAGGCACCAGAAGGGCCAGCATGACCCGACGGTGCGGTGACAGGAAGAAAGTATGGGGCCTCCTCTGCAACAACCCTCGGAGTGCGGCCCCAGCGCACCCGCGCTTCCCCCTCCGCTGTGTCTGCCGGTCAACGAGTTACCGGGAGACGGCTCGCTGCAGCCGCACCAAAAGCAGGCTGCGGTCAGTCACTCTTGTGAGGGCATTTTGTCCGAGCTGCCACGGTGCCCAGGACTGGATGATCTAGACACCTGCCTCCCCTCCACCAGAGCAGTTAATAAGCTTAAAAGGGAGCTCCCCGGCGGCTCATCAGGTTAAGGACCTGGCTGTGGCTCAGGTTCTGTTCCTGGCCTGGGAATGTCTGCATGCCTCAGGTGCAGCCAAAAAAAAAGAAAACACAAAAACAAAAACGCTGGGCACCAGATTCTAGACCTCCTTGGCCCGAGGGAGCCTTAAGTATCACACGTCCCCTTCGCATTCAAAAGTGAGGGCCGTGAGGCCAGCGGGGTCTAGGGTTCAGGCGGGAGCAGGGCCAGGGCCGCGGCCCGGAGCCAGGCGCTGCCTGCCTCCTTCCGGACGCTGCTGCTCCTTGGCTCCAGCGGAAGTTTCTCAGGAGGACGCCACCTTCTCGGGGTGCGGACGATAGAACGTGCACGTGCGGCGAAAGGCGAGGGCCCCTGTGCTGAGCTGAGCTGTGCGGCCCCGCTCCCTGAGTCCAGACACACACTTAGGGACGTGCGTGACCACACTCCCTGTTTTGCTGACTGTCCCGAAGAGGCCACGGAGACCCAGCTCCGGGCCCGAGAGCACTGGCCCACCCCCGCTCGGGGACAGACCCAGAGGGGCCGGGGCTCGGCAGGGGCGCCCCGGGGGCTGAGACCACACGAGGGGCGGCGTTACCCTGCCAGCATGGTGTATAGCAGGATCCCCAGGCTCCAGATGTCACAGGCCGCGTCATAGCCCTGCCGCTTCAGGACCTGCGAGGGAAGACAGCGGATGAGTGCCCGGCAGAGAAAGTTCAAGTTCACAGCACGTCCCCTGGGAATTCTGTGCTTAATTTTGGGGGGACTGGTTACAACGGGAGAATTTTCATGAATGCCAGGGTCACACACTTCAGCGGAGGGCGACAAGCCTCTGATGCGTCTACAGTTGGACAATAAAGAAAGCGGCGCAGCTGCTCCGAAGGCTGCAAGCCACTGGATTGACTTGAAGGTGGGGTCAGAAATGCTGATTTCAGGTTCCTGAGACACCGGGGCCGGGGTCTCTGCCTGGGGTCGGGGTGCCCGCAGTGAGGGCGGCCTCCAAGGCGTGGGAACCACTGGGCGTTTGTTGTTCCAGCCCTGTTAACACTCGCTGAGCGAACTTCCAAGTCAGCTCAACACGTGGAGCCTGTCCGGGTTTTTCTGAATCGGTGAAGTGTGGCTGACAGTACCTGCTCTGCCCACCCCGTCTGGCATATGGGGACACAAGAGGAAAATGCCGGTCAAAGCGACAGGTAAACGGTAAGTCACTACCGATGTCAGGTGGGCTACAGTCCCTGAAACCAACACTGTGATGTTAGCGTTGTTCACACAGGCAGTAACACTGAGCGAATACAACCAGATTTTTTTCTTTTTTTTTGGCCACTCTGAAGCACAGGGAGCTCCTGGGCCAGGGATCAGATCCAAGCCACAGTCGTGGCCTACACCGCAGCCGAGGCAATGCCGATCTCAATGCTCCCACAGTGCCAGGCCCGGGATCAAACCCTCGTCCCAGAAACGCTGCCAGTCCTGCTGTGCCACAGCGGGAACTCCATAACCGGATGCGTTTAGGGGAACGCAGGCAGCATCTGGACAACCTAGTGAGGACCTCCCGGCCCTCGGCCACTGAGTATGGGTCCAGACTGTCCTCCTGGTGGACGCGGGCCACGGCCACCTTGTGGATGCTGCCTGCTTGCAGCCCGGCCACTAGGTGCCAGCCTGCCTCTCTCTTGGGACTTGCTGTACCCGCACCAGGGCCACCCAGGGGCAGCTTCACCAACAGCTAGAAGGACCCACGCGGAATCTGGTGTTCTCTTTCCTGACCCCTCCGGCCCCGCCAGCAACGCCAGCCTCCGCTGTCCCGGCCCTCCGCTCACCAGCATCTCAGGTTCGGCTGCTTTTCTAAAAAGCAAGACACTAGACTGGCCTTCCCCAACACATCGGCAACCTGAGGGCCTCCTAGAAATGACCCTCGGGGGGCCTGATCAGGGGGAGCGAACACACGAGATCCTCCGAGGCCCTGAGATGCGGGGGGCTGGGGGCAGGGTGCCCTCGCGACTCCCGCGACCCCTCATCTGCCAAGCCCTGCGGAAGCCTCATTAAATCCCCCAGCTCCCGACTCTCATCTGCTGGCGGAAGCAGCCTAGAGCAGGAATCCTGGCGCCAAGTCAGGCCGCCAACGCCGAGCCCTCTCCTGGCGCAGCTGCGGGCAGATTCTGATCACAGGTGAGCCAGGGTTGCCCTCCCCAGGGGAGCAGGGACCGAGCGCCCCATTTCTCACTGAGCTCCTCACGAGCGGGAGGTCTGATGGAAACCATCTGCGGCACAGTGACAACCTCACTCGAAAACCTCATGGCTAAACATTTACGGAGAGAAAACAGAATGACGGAAGAACTGGGTTTGAGCGACACCGGCGGCTGATTCCACGCAGACCGAGCTTCTCATTTCTACCCTCTAAGGTCTCGGCTGCCTCCAGCGCGCCAAGCCCCACAGCCACTTCGAGCGAGCGGAGGAAGGGCCCGCCTCCCGAAGGCTCAGCGGCCTCCCGGCTCTGGGGCGACCTTGCAGGGCAGATCTGTGCTTGCTGCGGGTCGGGGCGGGGGGAGGCGGGAGAGGTTGGGGAGGGGCGGGGGGGGCTGGGGTTAGCGGACGTCAGCTGCACGGAGCGGGTCAACACAAGGTCCCACAACAGAGGTCGGGCAGTGGCGTCGTGGCCGGTGATAAACCGTCACGAGGAAGAAAATACGAAAACAGCGTGTGTTTGCAAATGTAAGTACAAGAGAATCACCTCGCTGCAGAGACTACACTTCAATGAGAAACACAAAAAGGACAGAAGGAGAAAGGCAGGGCGGGGTTCCCGCTGGCCCGGCGGCCTCTCACCTCCGGGGCCACAAAGTTGGCCGTGTAGCACGGCGTCATGAGCAGCCCGTTCTCGGCGCGCAGCTGCTTGGCAAAGCCGAAGTCACAGATGCGGATGGACTCGGGGTTTCCGGACTCGTCCATGTAGAGGATGTTGCTCGGCTTCAGGTCCCGGTGAACCACCTGGAGAGGCGGGGGGGTTACGCCTAAGGTGGGGCCCGGGATGGAGCGGGGGGAGAAGGCCAAGCGCTCAGAAGACGGGGGATCTGGTCGCTCACTCAGTGGGCGGCAACCCGCTGGGACGCTGTCACCTCTGGGGTCCCCCACCCCACCCTCGCCCTGACACTCAAATCCGAGGACCTAAGCCCCCCTGGAAGGCCAGTGAGTGTTTGGATGAATAAATGAGTCAGCACGTGTGCCAGGTCGGGGCACTGGCGGGGAGCTCGGGCGCCCTGGATGGAGGTTTCTAAAGACGAAGGCCCTGCAGCGGGGCCACGTTCCCGCAGGTGGCCGGCACCCAGCAGGAGCTGTGGCCCAGGCGCCTCTGTCCTGGGCACATGGCCGCGGGCAGAAACCCTCAATCTGCAGCTGTGCCGGCTGAGGTGCTGGGCGCTCCGAGCGCCAAGGACGGGCCGGCGGCACCTCAGAGCACAGCAGCTATTTCGGGCACAAAGCGGTTTCTTCTGAAGGGGACAGAGGCCGATTGTACGAGCGCGTGGTGCGTCTGCACACAGCCGGTGGCCCCACGTCTCCACTGTCCTGCTTGTCCCCAGGGAGGGGATGGAGGAGGGACATTAAAGGGACACAGCGGGCGGCCTGCTGGGTTTACAGGAAGCAAAAGATTTCGGTCTCAGTTCTACAGCCTCCCCTCACTAACTAGAAGCCAATCTGCAAAACCATCATCCGAAGGGCTGTTTCGAGAGTCTGACTGCTTTGCTTACGAGTCCCAGGCCACCTGGAGGAACGTCCCTGCCAGAGGGGGCTGCATTTTATTTTTTTATTTTATGTTGCTTTTCTTGTGTGTGTGTGTGTGTGTGCGCGCGCGTGTGTGTGTGTGTGTGTGTGTGTGTGTGTGTGAGATCCAGAGGCCAGAGCCGCCTAAACCAAGAGCAGTGCCCGGAACACGGTCAGGGCTGAGCCTCAGCTATGACTGTTATTTTAACAACCGGATTCACTGGCGTTGGTGAAGGAATCCAATTTTGTTTTATTTTTTTAGGGCCACATCCATGGTATATGGAGGTTCCCAGGCTAGGGGTTGAATCAGAGCCACAGCTGCCAGACTACACCACAGCCACAGCAACGCCAGATCCGAGCCGTGTCTGCAACCTACACCACAGCTCACGGCAACGCCGGATCCCTAACCCACTGAGCAAGGCCAGGGGTTGAACCCGCAACCTCTTCGTTCCTGGTCGGATTGGGTTCGTTAACTGCGGCGCCACGATGGGAACTCCAGGAATCCGATTTTAAATGGGGCGAGTGCGATGGGTTAAACCTAACCCTGTAACAGCTTTTGTTTCATATCAAGAATTATATTAAGATCTTAATCTCACAAAAGTATTCATGCACCCCCCCCCCCCAAAAATAGGGCAAGTGGTGGAAACTCCAGCCTCGCCCTTGCTCAATCCCAAAGTACTTTTGCGCTGTAACTAGCCCAGGTGAATTGCGTTTCTTCGCCCAGTCCCTGGCCCCACGCCAGTGTGTCTAAAATCACTGAGCCCCCGGGGGACGGCGGCAGTGCAGAAGGGAGCTCCCGAGACCCCGGCTCCGAGCCTCGGTGTCCCCGGCTGCCCGCGCTCTCCCGCGGGGCCGCCCGGGGGGCGCGGGCTCACCCCCTGGGCGTGGAGGTAGTCCATGGTCTTGGTGATGGTACGCAGCACATCGCTGGCCTCCCGCTCCGAGAAGCACCTCTGCCGCAGGATGCGATCCAGGAGCTCCCCGCCACGCATCAGCTCCATCACCAGGTACACGCACTTCCCGTCGTCGTACACCTGGGAAAGGGCGGGCAGACCCTGCGGTCACCCCCTCGGGCCCCCCGGAGGGCGGGGGAGGTCCGCACAGAGCCTGGGCCTCCGTGCCCCCCGCCGCCCCCCGGGAGTGAGAACAGGCCCGCGGGGGAAGATGAGCCGGAGCCCACCCAGTCGTACGGACGAGGCTCTTAGGAAAAAAACAGCGTCAAGGACCCTATGCCGGGCAGGGGCTGAGTCTGCAGCAGCAAGCTGCACCCATGGGCCACTCAACAGGGAAGGAAGGAAGCTGGGAGGGGCTCTGGACCTGGAACTCAGATCTGAGCCCCCCCACCCCCATCTCATGGAACCACGTGCGCCACGGCAGCGAGAAATGGCACAGGCTGAATCCCCAGGGCGCCCCTCCTCTCTCGCACGTGTGCCGTGTGGTTTTTTTTTTTGGGGGGTGCTATCAGCTGGACAAATAAACAGCAGCTCAGGCCGCCCAGCTGCCGGGCCACCCTGAGGGGCCCCGGGGAAGAGCAGCCAGCTCCGGCTCCTGGGCGCCTGGAACCGCTGGGCAACCGCACAGAGCTCGCACCAGACCCACGTGGCCTTGGGCGCCAGCCGAGGAAGCACAAGGCACGAGAGACCCCGCTGGGGCCCGAAGACACTTACGTCCTTGAGGGTGATGATGTTCGGGTGCTGGCCGTAGCGCAGCAGGATCTCGATCTCTTCTGAGGGGTCCCTTTTACTCTTGTCGATGATCTGGAACAAACGGAGGGTGTGGCGGGGCGCTCTGAGTGGGCGTCCGCGGCCCGGACCCTCTCTGCGCCCCCACCTCCAGCTCCGGCTCAGCCAAGACAACGCACGGTGGCCCAGAAACTCATGGCGACCCTTTCCTTCCCGATCAGCAAAAGGCTGGCATTACAAAGGAGGGCGCGTGCCTTCAGACACGGATTTTGAGCCATTAAGGGTGGGTTTGGGGAGCTCACAGGGCCCCCAAACGGAAGACACTTTTCAACTGCTCGGCAGGCTCTGGGTTGGTGGCCTGTGCCCTCTGCTCCGCCCGAAAGGGGCCTCCAGCTGCTGTGGTCACTCTCCCGGTTTGGTGGCTGCACGCCGGCCACAGAGTGAGACCCAGCGCGTGGTCCTCACCAGGAGACGCCGGCTGCCGTGCGGTGCGTCTGCGCGTGGGTCACACACACGGACGCCCCTCCGGCTTCTAGCCTGCCACCTCCTGACCTGTGCAGCCCAGGTCTCAGGACAGCAGATGAAAGCCTCTTCCCCACGAAAACAGGGCTTCTGACCTCGGGAGTCACGAACCAAGCCCTCCTGGAAACGGGGCTCTGTCGGTAGGAAAGGCTGATGGCTCTGGAGGTGACCTCCTGGGCCACGGCTCCTGCTCGTCACAGGGTGGGGACGTCACAGCTGAGGGGACCCGCTCCTGCGAAATCTACAGCACGCGCGTGGGAAACAACGCTCAGAATTACCTTTTCTGTGCACAAGTTTCACCTAATTTCAAAACATTCGCTGTGTGGAGGACACGCAGTCATCTTACTGCTCGAGTGGGAGGAAAATTCCTTTTCACTCTATTGTGTCCAAGGCTCGAGGCAGCTTCACAAACAGCTCACACTCTTCTTTATGTGAAAAAACGCTCGGGTGACACCGGGTCCGGGGTTGGCGCCCTGCCCGCCCACCAGCCCTCCACCGCCGGGAAGGTGGCCTTGAGCCCCTGCTTCTCTCACTGTCTCAGTTTAAAACCCACCGCCAAGCTCCAACGACACTGTGACTGGGACTCTGAGCCCGCGACACACGTTTTTCAACAAGCAAAAAGCCACGCCTCCCTTCTTGACATGTTCTTGCCTCTTACTAAAGCCCCGGCTGTGCGCCGGAATCACTTCTGCTGTTGAAATAAGCCAACACGAAGTGCGTCCTTCTAGAGAAGACGTATTTTTTTCTTTTTGTCTTTCTTTTTTTTTGCCTTTTCTTCCCCGGGGGCTGTTTCTTGGGACTGTCACGGGGGACCTGCCTCTGCTCCTGCCGAGTCCCTTCTTTTGAGAACAGCACTGCTTTAGGGTCTTCCTTATGCGGCGAAACCGAGGGAGGTCTCCTCCCGCCACGCGGATGCTCCGATGATGCCGAAGGACCGTGGGAAGGAGGACAGCGTGGCTTTCTCCATCGGGAGCAGAACGCCTGCGCCCAGCGGTCGGCTCCCCTTGGTGGCGCACCAGCATGCGCGGTGCTGCCGGCCTAAAGCTGTGCACTTCCAGGGCCCACGGCACATGTCTGGCCCCAGCGAAGGACGGCAGACAGCGCGGCTCTCCGCAGCGGGCGCACACACAGGTGAGGTCAGACGCGTCCTCCTGCTGGCGGCCGAAGGCGGGGACCGGACGGGTGGGGGCCTCACCGCCTTCCGCACGCGTCTGCCTCCTCTTCTGCTCCCGGTCTCTGCCCATCTTCCTCTTTCTCGTTTCTCTCCAGGACGCCGAGTAACTGGGAGGAGTAAGCGGCGGGGTCTACGCGCACACTGGCCGTACAGCCTCCCTTCACAGGCACCTCTGCTGACTTGCCGAGAGGATGAACGAACACCGCGTTGGAAACTCGGGTAGCAAAGCGTGGAGTCACCTGTACGATTTAACAGGTACCTTCTCCTGTACAATTAAGTCAAACACATGACGCAGAGGAAGTACTCTGAGTTTTCCTACCGGAAAAATTGAAATTCCATGCCAATCCATTTCCCTTCTAAAAATAAGTTCTATTCACAGCAGGCATCTGTCTTAATTCTACTGCTTTTCTGGTTGACGAATTACATACGTAGTATGAAAATGAGCCCAGAAACGCGAACGCAGCTGTCAGCGGTCTGCTGGGAATACAAATCCGGGCTCTGGGGTAGGAGAGCTGCCTGCCTCCAGCCCCGAGGACTGGCCACGCTTCACTGGAATTACAAGCTGGGTGACACAGACTCTTGAACAATGTCAAGGGCTCACTTTATTTTTACCTGACTCTGCCGCTATTTTAATAACATAAAAATATGCTCCTCAAAGGACACGTGCTGTTCCTTCCTCTGGAACGACGTGGCTGCAGCCGATGGAGCCCGCCCGGCCTGGCTGAGCCTTTCAGAGAAATGGGGAAACGGCAAAGTGGAATCTGAACGAGGAGCGGCCCGGGTCTGAGCGCTGCACCACGCGACAGGCCAACAGGAAAGGCCACAGCCGCAGAGAAGCTCACTCGGTTTCCGAGTCTTTACTCGCATGTCTTTGCTACCGCTTCTGGTTCTATGACTGATAAAATCTCTAAATGGTGGGACTACGAATTCCCTGAGAACAGGCTTGTTTTTGTCTAGAACCTAGCACTGTGTCTGCTTCAGAAAAAGTGTTATAAAAAATTGGAGTTCCCGTTGTGGCTCAGCAGTTAATGAACCTGACTGGCATCCATGAGGACGCAGGTTCGATTTCTGGCCTCGCTCAGTGGGTTAAGGATCCAGCGTTGCTGTGGCTGTGGTGTAGGCCAGCGGCTACAGCTCCGATTGGACCCCTAGCCTGGGAACCTCCATATGCTGCGGGTACGGCCCTGAAAAGAGACAAAGACAAAAAAAAAAAGAGTGTTAAAAAAACGGCAAGAATGAATGAAAGTACCGGTTCCTGAACAGGGGCCCGTGCAGAGGGAAACGCGTTCCACAGACAAGAAATGTTTCACTGAGTAGTTGCATTGCTCACTCTGACAAAAAAAGAGAAAGCAACAGTGACTTGGGATCTAAGAAGAGCTCCTGACTGAGAGTTCCGCCTTAAATAACACCCACCCTGGAGGGCGCCCAGCACCACAGCGGGGTGTGGACACAGGAGAGGAGCTGCGAGGCCAGGAGGGGTGACGAGCCCTGAAGGAGGCGCTGCAGGCAGGGGCGACGGGACCCGACGGGGCCACGCGGAGTCACGTAGGCCGGACCCCGGTCAGGGGCGGTGGTCAGGTGACCGTCCTGCTATCGAAACGGCCAGAGCAGAGGCTCAGCCTCACCCCGGGAGGCTTGGATTTATGGACATGAGACACCCCGTTGTCCCAGAAATTCCTGCCGTGGGGTTTGATCTTGGGGGTCCAGTTATAAGCCACTTGTTGACACAGGTGGATTCGGATTTGGTGTCCTTCTGTGAGGGCCGGCTGTGGGGACGTCCGGGGAGGCACACTGTCGCCTTCGTCGCTGGGGACTTACTTTCAGGAAGCTCCCTGAATTGGGCTGTTTTCTAGACGGGCACCTGGGTCTCCGAGCGCCCCAAACAACAGATGCGTTTCTCTGCGCTCAGTGGAAGCTGCGCTTGTTTCCAGGATTGATGCTGGTCACTGATAAATGGTCTATAGAAATTCCGTGACAAATGCCCCCGCAGAAGGAATTCTAAGGAGGCCATGCGAAAGCTCAGGAAGCAAGTGAAATACGCTTAAAGTAAAAGTGAAATTCTCTCACCCGAGGCAGAACTCGGGTCTTGTCTCCACTGTCGGCCGTCTGGACGAGGACCCAGCCTCCATCCAGGCTCCCCTCCAGACACTCCCAAGCCTGTAGGACAATCACAGTCCTCGGTGACCCACGCCTGAAATCCCTCAGACCCACCATGACACAGTCCGGTCTCTGGCCCGGGGTCCCCGTGGTTGTCATGTGGCGGGGCCCTCTCTACAGCCTCAGCCCCGCTCTTCCAGGAATTTAAAATCGAGCCACCCTTCAACCGCCCTTTACTGTCCGAGACACTGGGTGGCTGAAGCGCATGGACCAGCAGAACTCACAAATGGAGGCGTCTTCCAATTTAAACTCTTCGAGGAATTCAAGATAAATTTGTCAGAAAGTCATAAACCCCCAGCCCAAACCAAACCAAGGGGCTTCGTGTTTTTGGCTGGTGTCTTTCTTGACAGGGCTGAGCGCTTCCTCGGGCGCGAAGCACCGGGCAGGGGTCCCCGTGGTCACGAAGCTGCTCCTGAGCTCTGCTGCCGCAAGGCGACGTGGCGCGCTGGGGCGCAGGATGAGGCCATTGAGTCATAGTCACGGACTTGAGCGGCTGTCTCGGGGCTTAGGAAAGTCTCAAGGGCTGGGGTCGCTGCTTTCACCCCGCAGCCCGCCCGATGGAGCCCACGTGTCCTGAGATGGTCTTCGAAGAGCAGGGTGGCGGCGAGCGCCACAGACGTGTCTGGGGTAAGCCGGGACGACCTGGTCACCACGACACCACCGGCCGGACCCGGGTCCTCGAGAACCTGTGGGTCAGCTGCCCGGGCAGCCCCATCGTCTCTCGAGTACAGTGAATGCTCTTCATGAGAACTAGACTGTGCTTGTAGCAGAAAGCTTCGGTTTTAATCCACATTTTACCAACCCGAAGACTGGCATGCTGGATTTCCAGATCAAATATTTAATTCAGCAACAATCACAGAAATCAAGTGCGGGACGTGGACGGTGCTGGGTTGGGTTTAGTGTTTGGGACGACAGAGGGGAGAGCAACCAGCTTAAGTTTTCACAACCAGTTCGCGCTTCTATTTCTTTCTTCGGTTTAATTTTGGGGACTGTAGCTTCCTTCCTGGCCTTCCCCCCTCCCCGCTTCCCTCTGTCCCTCCTCCGTCACCAAACGTGATGACTGTCCCCACCTTGTCTTTCTACTTTGCTCAGTGCCTTAAGCCTTTGGTCCAGTGTGTTTTATGCATAAAGTTGTCAAAGGTGGTCAGAACCTACGTGTGGCCTAGAACAGAAGATACCTGTGATTTGCAAACAGTTTTATCTTTTTACAGCTGCACCTGCGGAATACGGGATTGAACCCCCATCCTCATGGAGACAATGTCAGGTTCTGAACCCCCCAAGCCACAACGGGAACTCCTGCAAAATAGCTTGGTAACAGGCGACCTAACAGAGCCGTCAGCACTCCGCCGTGTCCAAGCTTGGAGAAGGGCGAGCGGGGGGGCTGGGGCGCGGCGCTCTTACCTTCACGGCGTACTCGGCGTCCGTGGCTTTGTGCACGCAGCGCTTGCACACGGAGTAGGAGCCCACGCCAATGTCCTCCTTGACCTCGTAGCCGTCGGTGAAGCGGATGTTGTTCCCGTGTAGCTGCTGCAGAGACAGGGGCAGGGAGCGCTGTCAGGGGCCGCGTGCGGATGCTCAGCCCCAGGCGCCCCGGTTGCAGGTGCAGGAGGGCTCCGGTCTGCGCAGGCGGGGGGCCCGCTGACCGGGGTCGCGAGCTCGGTGGTGATGGCTCCAGATCTGACCCCAGCTTCCCGGCCCCTCGGCCAGGACCCCTGCTCCCGCCACCGCGGACCCACCCGCTTCCCCGAAGAGCCGAGTGGAATCTGGAGGTGAGAGGCCCGCGCCCCCGGGGCCTCGGTGTCCGGCTCCGGCCGTGTCCAGAGCGGGGCCTGGATTCAACGTCTGACCGGAAGTCTGAGCCCACGGGGCCTCACTGCCCAGCCACACCAGCCCCGCCCTGCCTCTCAGGGTGCAGACAAAGTCCCCAGCACAGGGTGCACTGTCACAGCACGTGCCCACTTTAATTATTTTTTTAGAGCCACACCCATGGCACGCGGAAGTTCCCAGGCTAGGGGTTGAGTTGGAGCTACAGCTGCCAGCCTACACCACAGTCACGAGGGATCCGAGCCGTGTCTGCGACCTACACCACAGCTCACGGCAACCCAGATCCTTAACCCGCTGAGCAAGGCCAGGGATTGAACCCGCGTCCTCATGGACACCAGCGCCACAACGGGAACTCCCACGTGTCCACTTTAGACATGCTGTGTTTCCCCAAAGGCCTTGGGGAGAGGAATCTGGGAATCCAGCAGGTCCACTGCATCCTGACCCGCTTCTCAAAGGAAAGCTGGTCCCGATCCCTTCTGAAACTGGCTACACGCATCTGCTCACATTGATGAGGTGGAAGACGCCCCGTGAACACGGCTCCTGCTCTGACCTCCCAAACACCACATCCCCCGATGGGACCTGGCTCCCCCGCCCCAACTGCTCCAGGGCGCTGGCTCGACCAGGCACAGCAGGGCCCGGGTCTGACCCGAGGGGCTCCGGCCACAGACACACCACGCGACGCTCTTCTCGGGACTCGTTCTGTCTTTAGGAAGAGCTTGAAGCAGGTTCAGGTTGCCATGGCAACCACTCAGCGACCCCGGGGAGTCGGGGGAGGACTTGGTGAGGGCAGGGCTCCCTGACTGGGCTGAGAAGGCTCTCCGTCCACGGACCCCGCGGGCGCAGCACCTTGTCCTGACCTGCTGGGGGCAAATGGAGTTGGGCTCTGTGGGACCACCTGCACCACGGGGAACCACCTGCTGATGGAGGACCACCTGTGTGATGGGGACCGCCTGCGTGATGGGGGACCGCCTGCATGATGGGGACCGCCTGCGTGATGGGGACCGCCTGTGTGATGGGGACCACCTGCGTGATGGGGGACCATTTGTGTCCACCTGTGTGATGGGGACTGCCTGCATGATGGGGGACTGCCTGCGTGATGGGGGACCGCCTGCGTGATGGGGACCGCCTGTGTGATGGGGACCGCCTGCGTGATGGGGGACCACCTGAGTGATGGGGGACCGCCTGCGTGATGGGGACCACCTGCACAGCAGGGGGTTACCTGCACGATGGGGTGAACTGTTGCTTTATGCAGATCTTGCTGCGAGGGCTCCTGGACCAGGCTGGACGCCACAAAACTGAATCCTCTAAACAGATGATGAGCGTTGGCGCTGGGGGGGACGCCAGGTGAGTCTGCAGGTGACAACAAGAGAATCAACCTTCCAGGAGGAGCCGAGCGGCTGTGCAGTGTGATCACGCTGTGGGCGGGTAGCGGGTGAGGTGTGTATGCATCTGTGTGGTGTGTGTGTGGGTGAGATGGTGTGTGTGCGTTAAGTGTGTGCACATGCATACCTGCATGGTGTGTGTGTGCGGCGTGTGAGATGGTGTGTGTGAGGTGTGTGCGTACACGCACATCTGCGTGGCGTGGTGTGTGTGTGTGTGTGAGACGGTGTGTGGTGTGTGTTGGAGAAAGAGGCAGAATGAAGACAAGAGGCTGAGCCACATGAAACCACGCCTGATGTGGGTGGTGCCAGTGCTTTGACACGTGGCAGAAAGCCCTAGAAGAAAACCCCAGGATAATCATTGATCAGAACTTACTAGACACTCTGAGCCACAGCCCTCTGCCCCGCCCACTCCAGGTGGAGCCCAGAGCCACCAGCCACCTCAGGGTGAGCGGCCACTACTGGGCCGGGGCACAGGGGCTGCTCTCTGAGCTTCTCGGTTTAGCTGAGCACAGGGCCGCAGCCCCGGAAACAGTGACTCCGTCCCCCGCCCCAGGCGCAGAGCTGGTGGGCCGCACACAGGGCGCTCTGCTCCCCAGGACACTGGGCCTGGGCTGGAGGGTGACAGGCAACACCCCTAATCCTGACGCCAGGCTCTGCCGGCCCGGTGGGAAGCCTGGCTGCGGTGAGACGGTCCCACAACAAGCGCATCACTGCGGAAAACAGAAGGAGAAAAGACTGGGGGAGAGAGTATTTGCCTCGTACACACCTGACAAGGGCCAGGCGCCCTATTGTTGGAAAGAGCTCCCGGAGACCAAGAGAGAAGAGGGAAATGCAGGAAGAAGATGGGGGCAGGGAGCTCCCTGGGGGAGCAGCGGGTTAAGGATCCAGTGCTGTCACCGTTGTGGCCCGCGTTTGATCCCTGGCCTGGGAACTTCCGCACGCCGTGGGCGCGGCCAAAACAGTGGAAAAGAAAAATGAAGGCAGATCACGGACGCCAACTGCTCTCCCACCTGAGGCAGGTGCTCAGTCCCCCCCAAGGGGCACAGACACGGTCAGCCGGTGTAACGCTCTGCCCAACAAACTGGCAAATCAAAATAACCACCGGTCACAGGCGGGCTGGCCAGGGCCGGCCAGCACGGTGGGCGGTGGGAGCAGATGCCGGCATAACCTCTGGGCAGCTGACGTGAGTGCCACTGAAATGCAAAAGTTACCTGTCTTCTGACAAGCCACTCGACTTCTATGCGTTTGTCCTACAAAATTACTTTCTAAAGTGCTTAGACGTTAATGCAGAAAATGTTTGAACAATATTGTAACAGCAAAAAACCGCTGTAGACAACCTGGATATTCCCCACCCGGGAAGCCGCGGTCAAGACGAGCGGTGGGGCCTCTGGGTCAGGACCCTCGCTCACGGGGCGAAGGCAGTGACCCTGGTAAGGCCATGACTCGCTGTAGGAACTGACACGCAAGGATTTTCACGAGAGTTTGTCAAGAACGAGAAAAGCTGTAGAACACACACATTGCAAATACAGAATACAGTATAGTATACAAAAAAAATAGTCAAATACAGAATACATTTTTTTTTGTCTTTTTGCCTTATCTAGGGCCACACCCGCAGCATATGGAGGTTCCCAGGCCAGGGGTCGAACTGGAGCTGTAGCTGCCAGCCTTTGCCACAGCCACAGCAACGCGGGATCCGAGCCGCGTCTGCAACCTACACCACAGCTCACGGCAACGCCGGATCCTTAACCCACTGAGCGAGGCCAGGGATCAAACCGCAACCTCATGGTTCCTAGTCAGATTCGTTAACCACTGAGCCACAAAGGGAACTCCTAGAATACATTTCAATATATACTAGAATGCATTATAATAAAGTCATAAGCAACACGTAACAATATACTGACATAACTCCTGCCACTTACATCATAAACACAAAGAGCTATAATAGCATAGAAAGTACATAAAACAGATTTAAGCTTTCCTTACAACGTACGTTATTATACAGAACCGTATTATACAGAAAACCCTGGCAAGGAGTGGGCCTTTGCTTTATGGCTCTTTACCTTTTTACTTGGTTTCAATACTGAATTTTGACGTGGACATGCTCTGTTAAGCTTCCATGGTGGAGCCGGTGAGTGGGGGCTGGGAGGCGTGAGCGCCGCAGAGAAGGTGGGTTTTACTCCCCAGAGTTTTGTTCTGGGAGAGAGGCAATCGGGGCGCTCCTTCCACACCCAAGAGCTAAACCCCGTGCTACGGGACGCGCGACTCCTTCCTGCAGCGGACCGGCTGACGGGGGGCCGGGGCGGGGGGCGCACGGTCCCGGGAGACCTCGCAGGGACACAGGGGGCTCCCACGCTTGGCCACCTCCAGCATCCTGGGCCACGGGGGAGCCAGGCGTCTGACCTGCTGCTACCTGGCAGAGGGCTCCACGGTCACCCTGAGTTAACGAGACCAGAACTGACGCGCTCCGGAAAAAAACCTGCCAACGCGCTAGATTGGAGAAGCTTATTAAAAAACAAAAGGCTGGGCTGAGTAGTTTTCAGAGTTCAGACATTACGCACCGTCAGACAGGGCAGCCAACGTGCTCTGACAGTGCCGGGCGGCGCTGCGGGCTGGCCGTGCGTCCTGCCTCGCTCTTCCCGGCAGAGACTCTGGCTCTCGGGTCTGCTGCTCTTAAGCCCCCAGGCCCCCCCGTCCCGCACTAGGTCTGCGCCAAGCACAGGGCGCAGCTCCGATGCAGCCCTCGCCAAGCCCAGAGGCGCGGGTTTTAGATGGAAGAACTGGGGTCCGACCCACGGAGTATGAGCTGCGCGCAGGCCAAGGGCCGAGTGGAAGGAGGCTCGTTACGGCCCCGGGGTGTGTGCGGGAGGGAACAGTCCTGCGAACTTGAACTGATGCACCTCCCCAGTGAATGCGAAGTTCGCAGATCAAGGAGACGAGGACCTTTCACCACCAAGAAAGCGTGAAGCCAGCGGCCGCAGCTTCTGCTGCTCACGGTGCCTGTCCCTGCACAGACGGAGGGGCCCGCTGACGTTCACACGGACTTCATGAGGGAACGTCACAGCCAGCAGGGGCCCGTGGGGCTACACGGTGACTACATGATAGTGGCGCTGAACCGGCTTTAAAATCGGCCGGGGGATGGCTTCTGTGTCTTGGCTATTGTAAAGAGCACTGCAGCGAACACTGGGGTGCCTGTATCTTTTCAAATTGGAGCTTTCTCTGGATAGGTGCATGGAAGCGACCTAAATGTCCACCGACAGAGGAGTGGATAAAGAAGATGTGGTACATCTATACAACGGAATACTACTCGGCCATAAAAAAGAATGAAATGACGCCATTTGCAGCAACGTGGATGGACCTAGAGATTATCATACTAAGTGAAGTCAGACAGTGGAAGACAAACATCATATGACGTCACAAGTGGAATCTAAAAAAAAGGGATACACATGAACTTACTTGCAGAACAGAAATAGACTCACAGACTTTGAAAAACTTATGGTCACCAAAGGGGACAGGTGGCGAGGGGTGGGAGGGATGGACGGGGGTCTGGGGCTGGCGTACGCACACTGAGGAGTGTGGAACGGCCGGCTAATGGGGACCTGCTGTCTTGCACAGGGAACCAACTGCCCAATGCTCTGCGATGGTCTATGTGCGAAAAGAACCTGAAAGAGAATGGGAAACAAAACCGGCCAGGAGGGGCCCATTTTTAGCTCGGTACGAAAAAGAGCAAATTACATGTGTCGATGAAAGGAGATTAAACCTTGAGGGCAGCCAAACCCTGCTGGTCCTAGGGGTGACCGCTGACTCGGGCCATATGTTTGCCGGGTCGTTCACCTTAGACTGGCACGTCCTAAGGTGAACGACCCGGAGTTTGAATTCTTCACGGATAATAGAGAAAGCACGCACCAGTGAGTAATTTAGAGTTGACTGTATTAGCGTTTTCTTGCCAGGCAGCACACATGATCTTTACTTCAGTATCGCAAACCCGGAGTTCCAGACGCTGGAAGCCCTCGGCGATAAAGTGCTCGTTTCCTTCAGGACCCAGAGGCCACGAGACACTCATCAGGGGCGGTCTGTGTGGGCTCAGGCGTTCCGTGTCCTTGATATTCAAGGTGACCCTTGGGAGGAGTGAGGTGACCCCTCGGGTGAGCGGTGGGCACAGCCAGGGTGCGACCCCCAGTCCCGGCCCCGCTTCCCAACCTCTGAAGCTGTGACTCTGTGAATCGAGTCCGTCCCGTGAACGGTAACGACTGACCCCGACCCACAGGAAAGCCGGGAACACCCGTGCACTGGAGACGGGTAACTCCTCCCCGCCTGGAATCCTCCAGTCAACTGCACTTAACGTTAACTCACTGCACGGCAGGCAGGCAGCTGAGAACAGCGTCCCCCCGGGCGAGCAGACGCCGACTTCCTCCCCGCAGCCCCTTCAGTCTCACAGCAGCGACAGCTGTCGCCACTCGGGCTCTGCCGGCAGGGCAGTCTTGGTTTCCTCCGGGGACTGCAGGAGGCCCGGAAGGCCCGGGTGAGCATCTGTGTCTCGACCCCTGACTGACAGCATCCAGGGCCCGCCTCCGTCCCGGGTCTGGGGGCCCTGCCGCGCGGCTCAGGCGCTGCCCCAGGCGCAGGGAAGCCCCCGGACCCTCCGAGTCTGCCCAGAGCTCACGCCCCTGACGTGCTCCCCACCGTGTAGGAAACGGGCCTCCCGCAGCCTAAACCCAGAGGGCGCCAGGTGGAGTCTGTCCCAGCTGAACCCACCTGCCGTTTCTATATCACTGTATCCATTCTGTTCCGTGATTATCTTTTTTATTTAAAAAAAAATTTTTTTAGGGCCGCACCTGTGGCATATAGAGGTTCCCAGGCTGGGGGCTGAATTGGAGCCACAGCAACGCCGGATCCGAGCCACATCTATGACCTACACCACAGTTCACGGCAATGCTGGCTCCTTAACCCACTGAGCGAGGCCAGAGATTGAACCCACGTCTTCATGGGTACTAGTTGGGTTCGTAACCTGCTGAGCCACAATGGGAACTCCCAACCTTTTTTAAACACAGAAACTGCCAGATTCCAAACAGTGAGAAAAGCACGCGAGGCCCTCACAGGCCCAGCGCGCAGCCCCAACCCCGCTACCGACAGGCTGAGTTTCCTCTGCTGCTATCTGCAGAAGGAGCGTGTTAACATTCTTCAGACAAAACCACCAGCTTTACTGTGAGGAACTGAACTCTGTCCCGAAAACTCACACACGGAAGCCCTATTGGGGGTGCCTGGGCTGGGAGACGGAGTCTTCCGGGAGATAATTAAGGTCAAGCGAGGTCACAAAGGTGGGCCTGGTTCAGTGGCCGACGTCTTTATAAGAAGAGGAAGAGACCCCGGGGCCCCTCTCCCCCCAAGCACAGCGTAAGGCCACGTGAAGACGGAGAAGGCGCCGCCCGAAAGCCGGGAAGGGAGCTCCTTCCAGAAGCCAAGATGAGTGTCTGCAGCTGAAGCCACTCAGCGTTCTGTGACGGCCGCCCGAGCAGACTGAGACCACTGTTTCTAAAAGGTTAGCACTAACTTACTAATATCACAAAATGACAACTTTTAAAGCAAGCTGGCCAGTTCTGATTGAATCTGATAGCCCTTAGGAGTAACTTCTTTCTTTCTATTGTTTGCTTTTTAGGGCCGTCCCCACAGCATACGGAGGTTCCCAGGCTAAGGGTCTAATCAGAGCTGCAGCTGCCGGCCTTCATCACAGCCACAGAAATGTGGGATCCGAGCCACGTCTGTGACCTACACCACAGCTCACAGCAACGCCAGATCCTTAACCCACTGAGCGAGGCCAGGGATCAAACATGCAACCTCATGGTTCCTAGTCGGATTTGTTTCTGCTGTGCCATGACAGGAAATCCCAGGGTAATTTAAGACATAGCATAGAAGCAAAACCCCAAGTCCACCTGCTGTGCTGAGAGCCAGCAGCCAGTGCAGCAGGTGTTTGGTGTTTTGTAAGAATAAGATCTACATTCGCGCATTTACAGGCTTCACCAGCAGCCTCCCCTTCCCGTGAGATCTCTCCACTTAAGCGAGGGATTCTCACTGTCTCGAGCTCGCCCGTGTGTGTCCTCCGACGACGGGCAGGGGGAGGGCCTGTCACTGGATTGGCAACGCAGCCTGAGAGGCAGCAGGAGCTGGGGGGCCCACAGAACCCCCAGGAGAGGCCCAACTAGGAGTGACCGGGGGTGTCGACCGAGCAGCTTTTTTTTTTTTTTTTAAGGCTGCACTCACAGCACACGGAAGTTACTGGGCCAGGGACTGAATGATACAAGCAGCAGCCCTGACCTACGCCACAACTGTGGCAGCGGTGGATCCTTTAACCCTCTGTGCTGGGCCAGGAATCGAACCTGTGCCCTTGCAGGGACCCGAGCCACGGCCGCAGCAGGAAGCCTGAGGAGTGGTTCTATCCCATAAGCCTTTGGGACCGAGCAGAGGAGCAGGAGCCGCAAACGGAACTGAGGTTACTTTCCGCGGAGGCGCCCTTGACCCTGGGCTTCCCGGCTCCCGGAGGCCTGTCCCCACCTGGCCGGGTCGGAGGACCCACCGCTGCTGGGCAGGACCCCAGGCCCCACGCGCCCCCCAGGCCCTGCCCGCACACACCTGTGGGCGTCCTTGCCGTGAACTCGGGGTCGAAGTGGAACGTGTCCTCCGGCCTGCCCACCGCTGGCTTGAAGGGCGGCTGGATCTCCTTCCTGTACAGCTTCTGCGGGGAAGAGACGGGCGCTGGGGCGCACGCGGAGGCACGGCGTCTGCGCCGCCCGCCCGGTGGCCCCTCCGAGCACCGCCGTGTTTAGGAGCATAGTTACACATGCGACGTGCTGTAGGTGACACAGAATACGGCCACGTGTTCTCCGAAGAGACAGACGAGCCACAACTCAGGGAGAAGGGTTGGGCGCATGTACGCACTCTCGATTTCAGGGCAGTGGTTTTCACCCTTTTTTGGAGAACAAGAATCTTCTTCTTTGGGTGAAATCTGACAGGACAGCCACGCCCTGGCCCCACCGCAGGTGACAGCGGGAAGGGCCCCGCCCCCGGCACCATCCTCCCGCCTGGGGCCCCGGAGTCGGCCCTGGACCCTGCCGCTCTGCCGCCCTGGTCCCCTGGCCCACCCGGAGTCTGGGCACCTCCCCGGGACACCTGCTCCAGCCGTCACCAGAGTCGGGTGTCCAGACTCCTTGCTCAAGCCCAGGGGCTGGGCATGCTTTTGGGTTACTTTATGCCTTTCTGTGTGCTTTCGCGGGCCCGCTGGAGCACCTGTCAGAGAAGTGGCCACACTGGCGGTTTGAACCAATTTCACCGGTTCTGCCTTGGATGGGACGCCGAGGCCACGCCCTCACGCCTGCTGTTTCAGCCTCTCGGCATCCGCAGGGGCTCACTCGTTCTCTTAGGACGACGCCACTTAAGGAACCACGCACAGGCGTCTGGAACTGGGCTGGGCCACAAGGTGGGTGCCGAGGTGGGGACGAGAGGAAGGGATGGCAGCCTGGAGCCTGGGGCGGCCGTCTGAGGAGGTGGGCGTCAGGAGAGGCAGGATCTGGGCGACACCAGGTGCGAGTGGAGGAGGGTTCCGCCTGGGGGGACTGGGAACAGGGTGGGGGGCCCTGACAGCGTCAGTGAGGGGTGGCTGCGCACTTGGCTGTGGGTGACAGGGCCTGGAAACCAGGGGGACATCTGGTGTAAGCAGTCAGCATGCGTCTTCCCAATCCTGCCTGACCAGAGGGTCCCCGCCCCGGCTGGAAAGAGCCCTCTGCAAGCTCCTATTTCACCAGGTCTGGAGTCACGGACCCCACCCCCCACCCGCCCACCAGCCGCAAGTCTGGGAAATGGACACAATTGCAATTTGCTCTCGATCTCTCAGCAACGTCGAAAAGCAGACTTGATCACCGATTTTACAGACAAGGCTGCGCTTAGGTAGACGAGGTTGGCTGGCCGGGTTCAAGGTGAACAGCCGGCAGAGTCGGGCCTGGGTCTCCAGGCTCTTCCCGTCACAGCACAGACCTCGCCCGGAGCACGCCTTTCCTGAAGGCGCTGTCATAACAGCCGTGCTGAGCGGCCGCCACGGGTGCACGTGTAGGACTTGGGGGGGTGCCCCTGGGAACCATCGGAAGAGAGCAAACGAGTTAATTCAGCCCCAAATTATTTGGATATCTCCTCCGCTCGGCGACTAGATTTCACTAGGAACTGAGTTCCTTTCAGCCTTTTCTAGAAACAAAGACATCTTCAGCGCCGGGGCACCATCCGGGCGGGAACGCACTTGTCAGGCCTGCACCTGCCACGGGAAATCCAGTCGGCAGGGCCAGCTCCAGGCCCAGGTTGACACGCTGGTCGTTGCTAAGACCCATGGCCGCCAGGCCTGGCCCTCGGGCTCAACCCCCGCACCGGCGACTCTCCTTCGGTGGTGACGGTGGTGTCTGCACTGGGCTTGTAAGTCTCTGTCCTGATCCAGGGAAAAATCTCATCCTCTCCCCCCACCCCCCGCCTCCGTCCTCTCCGGCTACTTCCTGGGGTGGGGGGAGACGCCTGCTTCTACTTTGAGGGGGATTGACTGACATAAAAGATTTCCATTAAAAAACCGCACATGTGGGGAGTTCCCCTCGTGGCTCAGCAGTTAACGAACCCGACTGGTATCCATAAGGATGTGGGTTCGATCCCTGGCTTTGCTCAGTGGGTGAAGGATCCAGCGTTGCCGTGAGCTGTGGTGAAGGTTGCGGACGCGGCTTGGATCCCGCGTTGCTGTGGCTGTGGCGAAGGCTGGCGGCTACAGCCCTGATTCAACCCCTAGTCTGGGAACCTCCATATGCCGCAGGTGTGGCTCTAAAAAGACAAAAAGACAAAAATAAAATAAAAACCACATGTGTGGTTGCCAGTGGCAGGGGTGGGAGAAGGGGTGCAGTGGGTGAAATGGGCGAAGGTGATCAAAAGGCACAAATTTCCAGCTATAAAATCCAGTTATACATCCTGGGGACGTCACGTCCAGTGAGGCGGCCGTGATGAATAGTTAAGGAGCCTGTGTCGCAGAGAGTGCGGCCTGCGGTTCCCGGGCGCGGGGAGGGAGCGGGGCGGCCGGGGAGCCCGGGGCTGGCAGCCGCGAACCGCGGCCTTTAGGGTGGACAAGCACGAGGTCCTGCTGCGCAGCTTGGCGACCTCTGTGCGTCGGTATTAACATCGGAAAGTTGCCAAGACAGGAGATCCTAAAAGCTCTCATCACAAGAGGACGACTTTTATGACTACGTGTGGTGACAGCTTTTGAGTAGACTTGCTGTGGCGACCATGCCACAAGACGCACGAGGAGCGAAATGTACGTCGCGTCCCTGACACCCGCACAGCTACGTGCCGGCTGTGTCTTGGGAACACGGACACCCAGACACAGAGAAGGGGTCGGCCCTTCACCCGAGTGCGAGACGTTTCCACCTGGAGGCCGAGACACGCTGGCTCCCGTCGCCCTCCTCGCCCCGACCCCCAGCCGGCTTCTGCGGGAGCTGTGACCCCGGGGAAGGGACGCAGCTCCCACTTCCAGGTCCTCGCCCACAGGGGGACGAGTTCGCCGGGATCAGACGGTGCCCCAGCAGCGGGCTGCCGTGGACTTGGGGGGGACGGCACCGCAGCCTTTTAGGAGCATGGTGACCACTCAGGGAGCGAGGGAGGTGCCGGGGTCCCCCGCCCCAGCACGACGCTCGGCTCACCTCGCCGCTGTGCTGCCCTGTTGTGGCAGCTCAGGCGAGCACGTCTGTTGTTTCCTCGTGCTTTCCAAACCGCCTCCGCCAGCCTGTGCATCGGCTACGGAGACCCCGACGGACCCAGTGTGTCAGGAAGCTCCTCCCCGTCTGCCTCTGGCAGGTGCTGCGGTTTCGTCCTGGCTTCGAGTGGGTGGCAAAGAGCCGTGCCTGCCGCCTGGGGCATCTGGTCACCCTGCTCTTTGGGTGTCCGTTATGTTTGCTGCCATCTGAAAGGCCTTCACGGCCTTCCTGTTACTGGACAAGCATTTTGGAAAGTGTTAGGATGTGTGCTGATTACACACGCTTTTCCTTCCCATGTCCAAACCTACGCGTGGGTCTGAGGCGTTCGGGGAACGTGGACTTGCTTCCGGGCCGTGCCGTACGCTGCTGCACGCGGGTTCCAGAGGGGAGTGAAGGGCAGCGCAGGTCGTGGGGGACCTTGAGCTTGACAAGGTGCACGGTCCTCCCGACCAGGGGCCCTGGGTCTCGGGAACGACACGCCCCACGCCGATGCGAAGAAAGTGGGGTCTCGTGACCAGATTCTCCAGGTGTCACCCTCACGGTGTTTGTCCTAGGATCTGAGGATGACACAAGCTGCGGCAGCGCTGGAACGGATGTCACACCACGCACATCCAGGCTGGGGCGCTCTGAGCAGGTGCCCTCGAGTTCTGTTTACACGGCGAAGACCTTCAGGTGGCTGCGGAAGGCCGAGCGAGTGAAGAAAAAACAGCAGCTGGGTAATGAGGACAGGACCGACCTCCACTTTGGGGTCACAGGCCTGACAGCTGTTTTCTGCAGGCACTTTTGGCTCCAGGCGTTTCGGAATTAACACGCTCCAATTACGCAAAGGGCACAGCCAGAGACGAGGCCTGAAACAGCAGAAACAGCAGGGCAGAGGTGATGCAGAGGAGAGGCGGAGCGGCGACAGCGCAGAACGGGGACCGGAAGAGGCCATGCGACCCGAAGGGGGGCAGGAAGGGCGGACAGACCCGCAGCGCTGCGGGCGGCTCCAGGGCGTCTGGTCTGCGCCTCCCCGGGTGACCCCACCCTAAGCGGATCCAGCCCCGGTAGCTGGATGTACAAAACCACTGAGCCGAAGGGCGATTATGTTTGAACAAAGACACCTGCCGGCTCCTGGCGAGAGTGAGCGCTCCTGGTGTGTTAACCCAGGACGGATGGACAGAAATCTTCCGAGTGGGCGAGGAAGGGGCCCCGGTGCCGTGAGATAGTGGACACGGGTGGCAGCACCCGGGACCCAGCCTCTGCGGTCCACCCCTGTGCACAAGCTCCGTGCGGCCTGGAGCCCGAGGGGCGGAGGACCATGGGAGGGACACAAGCCCGGCTCCCAGCGCTGACGAACGGCAGGACTGCCGCGTGAGCAGTCTCGGTTCCAGGAAGGTCGTGGCTGACCGAGCCTCGTTCCCGCCGCGCGGGGGCCTGGCTGCGCTGGAGGCGCCTCCTCCAGGCTTGTGGGGCCCCCGGTGAGCAACTTCCACGAAGCTTGTCTTGGGCTTGTGCTAACTTTGAGCTCTCGGTCTTGCTCCAGCCGCGGTGCCGGTCACTGACTACAGATGCGTGCGGTCTGTGTCACGTCCCCGTCGAGGGAGCGTGCGTCCAGGGAGCGTCCCCCTGGCCGAGGCGGACCGCTGGGCCCGGAGGTCGAGGTGCGTGTCTGCCCAGGTCACACGTGGAGCCACACCACGCAGTGTCTGCGGACGCACTCTGACCCAGCAGCAACGCAAGAGCCCCAGAGGGGTGTTGGGCGACAGGCGCTTTCTTTCAAAACCCGACAATTTCTGCCGCTGGTCTGGGGGTCGCCGAAGGAGGCAGAGGTGAAACCAGCATCCTCGGACTTTCCAGGCTGGATCCTGAGGCCGCCACTGGGACCGAGGCGCCGGGTCCTTCTGAGCACCTGCCTGGCAGCCAGAAGCCCTCCTGGCTCTAACGGCTTCTGCGAGTGGGTCTCGTCCCACTGTGGCCTCCGGGAATCTGAGCTGCTGGAGATGGAACGGCCCACCTGGACAAGGGCTTCCACTGCCCCCGGGACCGGCAGACGCCGTCCGAGGCCTGTGACCGGAGCCCAGCCTGGCCAGGACGCAGCGGCCCCCGCGTGGCTGCCGGCTCGGGCCGGGGTCACCCAGGGCGCCTGGGCATCGTGCTGCGAAGGGCCTGAGCGGCTGGAGTGAGGCTGCGGTCCTGGGCGGCCTTCGCTGGGACAACCCGCCCCGTCCCTGCCTCCGCTTGTCAAACGCCCTCGGCCTCTGTGCATCGGCCTCTCCGACGGGAAACTCGCCCGCATGCCCCTCCGGGCTGGACGATGGCATTCCCACACGGCGGTCACCCCGGACTCGAAGCAGCTTGAGAACAGTTTTGTTGGGTACATATTTTGTAAATTAAAGTACAGTCAGTTTACAGTGTTGAGTCAATTTCTGCTGTACGGCACGGAGACCCAGTCACATATACAGACACACACATTCTTTTTCTCACCTTATCTTCCACCGCCTTCTGTCTCAAGAGACTGGACGCAGCTCCCCGGGCTGGAGAGCAGGACCTCACTGCTCGTCCATCCTGCACGTCCCAGTCCGCATCTACCAACCCCAGATGCCCCATCCCACCCCCGCCCCTGCCCCTGGGCAGCTGTGTCTTTCAGTCATTACGTCCTGGCACCTGCTCACCTGGACGTGAGTGAACACCAAGCAGTCATTCAATGAATCAATCTGCACAAAAGTGGTGTCTCAGCACCGCCCCCCTCCGCCCCGCTTCATTCAGAGCGAGGGACGCAATGAGGTCCCTCTGTTCCTGGGTCCCTGCCTGGCCATCCTCTGGCAAACGCGGAAGTGACAGCAGGCAAGCTCGTCTGAATGCACCCGAAGGGCCTTGCTCAAAAAGCAAACCAAAAAAGGAAATGCGATGAATGTTAAAGGCAACAAAAGGAACTTCCCAACCTTTATTCGCATCTGACTGCTTTGACACAGTGCAGAAGTCACCTTCTTGGCACAGGAATCCGGGACTTGCCCAAAGCACAGAGCCGCGGCCCGCGGGCACCTGGCCAGGCTCTGAGACGGCAGAGGGAGGCGGGCGCCCGCTCGGAGCTCCCACAGACCTGGGCTTTCGGGGTGCACCCAGGCTTGTGCTCCAGGCCATTGTGCTGTCAGAACTCCTTGCACCTCACGAAGCTGATGTGGCCCCTTGCGACAGGCCAAGCCTGCCACAGGCGAGCGGCTCCACAGCGCCTGCCCGCAGCCTCCCAGCCAGGCCTGGCACTGAGCGGTGTGGCTGAGGGGTCTCCCTTCCCCCTCGGGGCTCCCCTCCCCTCGTGCTGACCCCTTCCCAGCACAGCCCCCATCAGCGTCGCTGTCCCATCTTTCCGGGCACCTTGCGTCGTCACCGAGCCTGCAGACTTCTCTCTGCTCTTATCTGGCATGAAGTCTAACCTGCGCAGGTTCTAGAATGAGGTGTAGACACCCCACACTCCTAGTCTGAGTGCCTCCTGGGGTGCCAGCAGAAACTGGAGCAGTGCTGGAGGGAGCGAGGCTGGGAGGCTTTGCTAACAGGTGGTTTGATCTGGCATTTGCGCTAAAACCTTCAGCGGTAAGACTCAGGCGGGTGGGGTGGTCCCTGCACCTAAGCCAAGGTGACGCCCCCTCCGGAAACCTGCGGAGGCCCCCACGCTGCGGGGCCACTACCCTCTGTGCTATGAAGGACATTTGAATTTTGCAAAGACGCTGTCCAAATCCTCTGAGGTTAACCTGTTAGCTCAGGAAGAGAAAACCCCAAAATGTAACTGCTGTCAGCCTAACAGAAAGGGCCAAAGCACGTGGCGTGGGGCGGCCTGCCTTCCTCTGCACAGACAGCACCCCAGCCACCGGGACTCGAGCTCCGGTTCCCGGTCGGCTGAGGGGCCAGGGGCTGCCTGCACGGACCCGGGCCCTCAAAGCCGCACCCAGGGGTCGGCACCCAGTGGTCAGGGAGAAGTGAGATTCTGGAACTTCTGAGCCAGCGCCTAGCTCCGCGTGGTGTCCAGGCGGGCGGCTGGGAGAGCTGGACACAGGGCCCTCCCGGGGAGGGGCTGCGGTTCATCGCCCGACAGTGTAGGCCTGGGACCTCACAAGGCCGACCAGGTCCCTCAGGGCCCTGAGCCCCGGCCACCAGGCCTGAGCCCTGGCTTTGCCTGGGTACCTGCCACCAAGCCTGAGCCCCGGCCACCAGACCCGAGCCCTGGCCTTGCCTGGACGCCTGCCACCAGACCCGAGCCCTGGCCTTGCCTGGACGCCTGCCCGGCTCCGACCTCAGCAGGAAGGCCCTGGCCCTGGGGCTTCCCCTGATTCACATTCTGTCCGCCGAGCCCCGCCTTGCCAGCTGTACGGGGGGTCGAGCCCCATCTCGCTCCCATGCAGGACCCCCGCCCCCGCAGTGGTCCCCACGCGTCACAAAGGTCCCTGAATGAGGTCTTCCTTACGTCTCTAACAAGCGTTGCAAGAACCTCTGTCGTTTACAGTCTGGATACCGTTTCCTGTCACAATTTCTGCAAGGGCGCTGAGTGTGGGGGTCTGATCCTATTCAGAGGCGGGAAACAATACGGAGCCCGGGAGGCCCCGAGACCCCAAACCAAGAGTCCCCACCTCTTGCTGGCCTCTGCACCGTCCTCAGGGAGGTGGGGCGGCTGCGGGTCCCCGAGGCCGGCCAGCCTCTCACAGGCAGACTGTGGAAGGGATTGCAGGCCTAGAGCTGCAGGGAAGGGCTGCGTGGTCCCTGGTCTCTGAAGCCCCTGGGCCTGCCCTCCTCGGGTGACGGGTCTACACCCACCTCTGGCTTGTCCCCAGCGGCTGCCAGGTTCCTCCGTGCCTCCCCCCCCGCCCCGCCCCGCCCCGCCCTTGTGGTTTCTGCACAGTTGGGACCACGGCTTGCAACTCACGTTCCAGTCGATGGTGACAAAGAAAGGGTGACGCTTGATCTCCTCCACGCCGTCGAGGCCAGCGCCTGTTGTGAGCACAGAGACGAGCGTCAGCACCGAGGGGCCGGGCGCATCTGCAGAGGGGTCCTGACGCTTTCCAGTGGGAAGGACTCCCCCACTGCCACCTCCCCCTCCTGTCGTCCCCCCACGCCCGACTCACAGCCCACAGAGGCCACCGCTCAGCCCTGCAGGGCTGTGACAGCAGGCCCGGGGGTGGGGAGGGCAGGTGAGCAGCTTCCTGCTGCGGGTGTGGGGAGGCCGGGGACCTGGACGGACTCGGAGGCTCATCCCAGCCTCCATTCGTGCGGGCGGGGGCCAAGCCTTCCGGAAGGATGAGAAAACGCAGGGGAGGGCGGCAGGGGGCTGCAGTGCGGAGAGCCTTGTCAGTCTGCTCTGGGGCTTCCAGGGAGCAAGCCAGGAGCCAGAGAAGCCCTTTCCGGCAGGACAGAAACCTGGGGAGAGGCTGGAGCTGGGCTGCGTCCGCGCCAGCAAAGCCCCGGCTGCTAAGAGCAGACGCTGCTCTTCCCTGGTCCCTGTGTGCAGACACTGCTGCGTGCTTGCTCCTCCGCCTGATCTCTGTTCTGTGCCCCGAGGGGATGGGTGGGGAGCAGAGGACCCAGGGCGGCGAGGCTCCGATGCTCAAGCACACACGTCATCTCGCGTTCGCCAAAGCCCACAACCACGCGACCCAGGGTCAACCCGAGACTGACCACGGGCGATGCCGCTGCACCAGCTCTGACCGGCCCGCCGCACTCAGCAAGGGCCGGCCCGGGGGACGGGGTGCGCGCGCAGGGGTGGCGGAGCGTGTGGGCGCTCACTGCGCCTTCTCTTCCAATTTTTCTGTAAACTTAAAAGTGCTCTAAAAATAAGTCAGTTACAAAAACAAAACCCCAAGGCCCTGAGAGCTCTGAGTCCTCTCAAGGACGAGAAGCCTCCTCTGGCGACTCGGGGTTGGGGGGCCTGGGGACCAGCACCGATGCGGCAAGGGGCAGGGCAGGCTCGACCCCCCACTTCTGTTCTCAGCCCCCGAGAGGGACGCAGGAGGCTGGGAATGGTCAGGAGGCTGGGCAGGGTGGGGAGGCCACCTCGAGCTGCCGTGGTCACTGTGGAGCCAGCCGGCCGGCCCCACTGTCCAGCCTGAGAGGCCAGGGACCCTCCCCCAGCCTGCTGGGCTCCTGGCTCCACGGGGTCACCCTCGCATCTTCCTTCCCAGGTCGAGGCAGTGACAGGGGCAGGAAAGGAGGCAGGAAGCTGCCCGTGGCCTCAGGGTCGTCACCAAACCAGACTCCAGTGACCTGGTGACTGCCACTTCCAAAGGCAAACGGCAGAAGGGCACAGGGAGGTGTCAGGCTCGGCGCAGACACCGCGCAGGCGCTCTCCCGGTAAACGCCACCACCGCCACCGCGCGCCCGAGCCGTGCTCCTGCTCCCTGGGTAAGGGACTGCCTGAGGTCGGCGGGGCCGCGCCCGAGGTCAGAGCAGAGTTTAGGAGCAGAGCTGGGCTTGGAAGGCTGATCTGCTGCATTTAGCTGGGGTCCCCCCGCGCTGGAATCCCGCCCCTGACCTTTCATCCGAGGACCTGCGATATTATTTATAACAAGAAACACATAGATTGGCCTCTGTCTCCAGCTCCTGGCCAGATCTCTTAAAACTTTCATAATTCCCTAAGCGACAAAAGTGGTTGGAGCATTTTGTTATTTTTGGTTTTTGTCCCTGGCTTCTGAAACGGCTCCATCTGTGAAGCATCTCTCGTTATTCATAATAAGCCCGGTTCAGTCACACCTGAACTTATCTGAAGGCGGTGACCTGTGCAAAGGCCCCTAAAGACGGGACCCAACCTCGTGATGAGGGCTGGGACTGGCAGCCACCTCTGACCCCAGGAGGTGAGAGGGGCTAAGAGCAGTTGGTGATTTAATCAGTCACACCTACACAGTGGATCCCCCAAGAGAACCTCAACAACGGGGTTCGGGGAATTTCTCGGGGCTGGGGAGCCACTGGGAGGGCCCGTTCCAAGCCCCAAGGGACAGAGAGCAGCTTCTAGACCTCGCCCTATGCACGCCTTCACCGCCGCTCACCTGACTTTTTAGAGCGTCCTTTGTCACGAATCCTCATGTAAACCCCAAAGCGCTTCCCTGAGCTCCGCGCTCTGTCCCGGCGAACTGTCCGGCCTGAGCAGGGGTCTTGGGAACCCGGGCTGACAGCTGGTGGGCGGGAAGCGCGGTGACAACCTGAGCTGGGAGGGCTGGTGACCCTGACCCTGTGGGGCCCGAGACAACTCTGGGGGGGTCAGTGCCAGAACCGAGTGGAACCCTAAGACCCCCCCCCAGGCGGCGTCTGCAGAGAACAGCCGGCCGGTGGGGAAGAGCCGGCGCCTCTGATGTCGCGACGAGCAGGGAGCCACGTTCCGATGGAGCCCCCGTGCTGAACGCCCCTCCGGACGTCCGTGTCCGTCTCTGTGCCGCGGCAGCCCCCGAACCTCTGACCCGAGTCTGGATGGGGGCTCGGCCTGGGCGTCCCTGGAGCCGGCGGCCTCGCCAGCAGCTGCCGTGAGGAGGCGTCGGGAGCGGACGCTCTGAGCGCGTGCCCACGTGCCTGCAGGCACGCCGGCTCCCCGCGATGAAGACTGGAGCTCCGAAGACGAGGACACGACGAGGAGAGTAAATGGAAAGGCCGCCTCCGACACGGACCTCTTTCCGCCCTTCCAGTGAACAGCAGAGCCTCTGCGGGTCGGTCGAAGGTGGGAGGCTGGTCCGTACCGGTCTGAGCCCAGGTCCAGGGGCCCGTGCAGGCTGTGTGTCTTTGAAGAAGCTGCTCTCCGTTTTGCAGCCTCTGCATTTCACGCTCGTTTGCAAGGGTGCTCTGTCGGGAGCAAAAGGGAGTGAGACAGAAAGGAAATACCGGTCCGACGCTCTGGGACAGGCCGGGTTCTCGGGTCCCTTCTCAGCACATTCTCCTCTGCACCTTCTTTCTTCCACTGCAGTGAGATTTCATTCCCTGTTTGCACTTCGGGGCCTCAGCAAGCACTCGACAGTGAATTGACGCTTTGGTTACTACGCAACAATGAGGTATTTTCGACGTAGAAGAGAAAGAAAACCTCTGCACACAGTTCTCTGCAGCCCGCGTCACCTTCCTGGGCACATGGGGTTATTATATTGTATTCCAGGGCTAGGCAGCCTCTCCCGAAACATGTCACAAGAGTTGGTTTTGCACGTGACAGCTCCTTTGTGCGGACACATATCTGGCCGACGGCGGTTAGCAGAGGTCCAGGGTCCAGAAGCCTGTGCTCATCTCCGGGTCCCGGCTGACCTGCCCCGGGGACGTCACCGGACGCGTCACGTCTCGCTCCGTCCCAGGCGCTCAGGGACAGAGCGCCGGGAAGAAGCGACGGGAGCAGGCGCTCAGGGACAGAGGCGCAGAGGAAGGAAGGACCGGACGCTCACGCACGCAGCCTGGAGAGGCGTCAGGATGTCCCCAGACAAAGCGCCTGAGAAGTTCGCTGCGGCAGGACATCAGAGCATTTGTGCCTATTCTCTGCCCTGTGAACATTTAACCACTTTTGCTCTCATCACTTGCGGGCCACGTCCCTGAACCCTCTTGTCTGGACCCGCATCCCAGATTTCTGCGCTTTGGCTGAGGGGCAGTCTTGCATCGCAGAACTCTTTTCAGCGCACAGTTATAAAACGCTGTGTCTGTGGCCCGGATCGGCTCTCTTCGGGCCCCAGTGACATCCAGTCCCTTCGCTGCGTACTTTCAACAAGGTGAACCCTTCATTTCCTCCTGGGCTGATTCATCAATGGGCTCCCGCATTCTCGGTAAATCATTCCCCAAAGCTTTGGGGACCTGCCAGAAAGGTTTTCCTTGTATCTTTGGGACACAGATCGCTTTGAGAAATGTTTAAGCCCTGGGCCCTTTGCGAGTCTGTTGAAAAATCTGTTGTTGTTTTAGAGTTACAAAGAATCCTCTCTTCTGGGCACATGCAAAACACACTCACGTCTGCTTTTTCCCTCGAATGCCTTTAAGGGTCAGGATTCTGCCTGACACTTAAAGGCCAGTCTAACTGCCAGGATTTGGGCACGAGGTTTGCTTTTTCACTTCTTAACCAGTTACAGGTCATCTACCCTTTACGTGCGTAGTATTCTCGGTCAGCCTGAAGTTTCATTTAACATCTAAAACCTTTGCTTGGCCTTGAAAGCCGTCAAAGGCCGGTCCACTACACGAGGTCACGCAATGCCAGAGGGACCAGGACGAGCTGACTGGAGACCGGGGTGGACTGTGTTTGAAGCCAGACGAGGCGAGCACGGCCTCCGGACATCAGCTCTGAGAAGGAAGAGACAGAAACAGAAGAGCGGAAGCACAGGGCTTCTCGGTCGGTCCGGGCGGCTTACTGGCTGTGCCTCTTCATCTCATCACACGCCTCACACCTCTCGAGCCTCCGCCCTGTTCCCCCAGGAGCCCAGAACTTTCTAGAAAAGCTACGGATGCTCACGGGGACGGGCTAGGGAGCACACGGAGGGCCTCCTCCGATTCACCTGCCCCAGAACGATCGACTGGGAAATGAGAGCCGGCGCGCCCCTGGCTGCGTCCTTCAGGGGTTCCCCTCCCGGCCCTCTGCTCGGCCACCCGGGGGTCACACCTGCTCTCAGTGCAGCTCCTCCTCGCCTCCGGGCCTTCGCCTGTGATGTTTCTCAGGCCGAGAACCCCCGCCCCTTGCCGCTCCCCAGCGCACGCACAGGCGTGGAGATACCACCCGAGGGTCCCCAGGCAGCTCTGCTGGGCTGGCCCCCGTGACGACAGCGGCTGACATGACATCCACCTGCCCTTATCACTGAACTGACCGCAGTGCACAAAGTAAACGGCCCGTGACCCGAGCCGTCACTGGCCCCTGCACCCACCACGTTCTAGTAAACCTAAGTCTGACTCCTTTTCTTGACAAGCATAAAAGTAGCATCTCTCCACTATGCCCAGGAAAGAGCCCTGTTCCTTCCGTCCCTCCATCCACTGGCCGCCCGGGTGGGGACTGGCCACCTCCTCCCCCGTCTGTCTGTCCTCCCAGCACCCTCCTGTCCCAGCTCCTCAGATCTGCAGGGAAAGGCAGGGTATCTCCACCTGGGGTTTCTGGTCGCTTCCGGGCTCGGGCGGGCGGGCTGTGGGAGGAGGGCTGTCAGGCCATCTACCTGCGTCATCAGCACCACTAGCCCCGCGCTGCAGAGTGGACGCCTGCCGTCAGCGGCGGGCTGGGGGCCTAGACGCGGTCTCCCTGGGTGAGGACCCTGTGTATTCAGGGACACGCGGTGGAAGGGCCAGCTCTGGGCTGGGAGCTGTGGCCCCCTGGGCGGGTGACCGGGGGCAGGGGGCCTCTGTCTCGTCAGCCGCCCAGTGAGTGACATCAGCCAGGTGAACCTCCACCGTCTCCTCAGCTGCGAAGTCCGCGGACACAGTCTGGGGGGCGCTTCAGGGTCACCTGGCGGAGTTCACTCAGAGTCACCTGGCGGAGTTCACTCAGGGTCACCTGGCGGAGTTCACTCAGGGTCACCTGGCGGAGTTCGCCCCAGAACCTCAGGACGGGGCCTCACCTGGAAACGCGGGTCTTCCCGGAGCAGGGCGGCCCCTAACCCAGTATGGCCGGGGTCCTCATAAAGAGCGGACATCTGGACACAGCCCGCACGGGCAGTGCCAGGGGAAGGAAAGGCAGGGCCGGGTGAGGCGGCCACGTGCCCAGGAACACAGGGGTCTTCCAGCTGAACACATCGCCCGCTCACACACTAGCAGCTGGACCTGACTGGGTCCGCCGGGAACTCAGCGGGGGATGTGGAGCCGGTGGCAAGACTCGGGGGCCCAGGGGGGCCTGCAGCCAGCGGGGACTCGGAGAGAAGGTGCCTGCAGAGAGCTGGGAGGTGATGCCAGGGGTGGCCGGGTTCCCGGCAGCAAGGCCGGGCCCAGGCTCCGGGAGTGCGGCCCAAGGCCCCTCGAGGTGAAGGTCGAGAGACAGACCCGGGCTGCTGTGAAGGCGTCGCGGTCAGACCACACATCCACGGGAGGGCCGGGGCCTGGGCGAGGCCTCTGATGACGACCGACTCCTCGAACGGCCAGGGGGACTTGTGAGGGGTCAAAAACCAGGCTTAAGACAACAGAAGGGGAAGAAGCCCCAGCCTTCTAACCAGGCTGCCTGTGTAGACCAAGATTAATCTGCTCAACATAATTTCCAACTCACAAAGATTCTCGGGCAATTAAATTCAGTAGCTGGTCTGGATCAAGTCTGCTGAGTGGTAACTGTGACTATAATTTCTTCTTTATGTGAGTCCAGGCATCTTATGATATGAAACACTCCTGCCGGACGAACCATAACTCCTGGAAAGCGTTATGACAGCTCACTGGAGAGAGGGCGTGAAGCGCAGCTTTGGGCCACGCTGGGCCGTTTTCCACGCTTCCCGGGCTTCACTGGCATCCGGCATCTTTAACTGACGATGACCCGGCCGCTGATGAGATAAACCCGCCTTTCTCTCTCATCAGGTACGCACACCAGATAACACAACGATATTTGGGGTTGGAAAATATGATTTTTGTGACGTTAAATTCCAAGACAAAAAAAATAGATTTAGAGAATTCTTTCCTTCTTCCAGAACAAAGAGAAAACAAACCCAGGCAGGTCCCCTCCTGCCCGCTGGTCACACTCACCCGGGTCCCTGTGACAAGCCCCTCCCCCAAAGGCGACAGTATTTGAGAGAAAGGAGGGGTCCCCACGGTGAAATCCTTCATTTGCTGCAAAAGACGAGTCTGAATTGTCTGAAAATTGCGTGTTTCGGTGGATAAAGGTGCTGACATCTTTACATCTCTTTCCCAACCCCGGTTTGCGCCGAGGGGCGGTCAGGCAGGTGAGACCGAGGTGTGACCGCACCCGGGTGCGACCCCAGGGCAGAGGGGTCCGCAGTGAAGTGGCTGCCCGCTTCCCTGGGCGGCAGGGGCACGCGCGCTCACGGGTGCCTCCGTCATGCAGCACACATCCGGAGTCCACAATGACAGGGCAGAGATTTCCAGAAGAAAACTCGGTACTGGAAGAAGAGCTCCGACCACCGACTGCGTCTGCAGGCGACGGATCAGGGCTGTCCCTCTGCTCCGGGACGGGTCCCCTCGCTCCGCTTTCAGCGCAGACCTGCCGGGGTGCTGCGGTGCTTCTCGGTCCAGGGACGTCAGGCGGCCCTGTGCCCCTTCCTCCTCCTTCCCGCAGTGATCTCGGGAGACGGGCTAACAAGACCCGCTGAAGCGCACCCTGCAGGATCCTCGGCTTTACCAGTAACCGCGCCTCCGAGAGCCCTCTCCATTCTGTCCAAGCCGCAGCGAGAGAAGCGGGTCCACCTGGCGGGAACAGCGTGGCCTCGAGGTCCAGACACCCTCCCCCGGCACAGCGCACAGACCTCTGCGTCCTGGCCGCGTCTGCTCTCCACGCGTGTAGCAAACACACTGCATGGGTGTCAGGCACCCTCCTGGCTCCTCACGTCCCTTCCTAACAACCCCGTGAAGCGGGTACTGCTATTCCCCGCGCGTCACCGGCTGGGAGACCAGGCACAGAGAGGTGCCCCCACCTGCTCAAGGCTGCACAGCAAGTAAAATGCCAGGGTTGGGGTCCAGGTGTCCCATGCCCGCGCCCTGCCCCTCTGCCCGGGCCGCCACTCAGCCCCCCACCCCCACCCCCGCACGCGCGCTGCCTCCTGCTCACACCTGCGCTTCCTCCACCTTCCGCAAGTTCTGGGTCCTCGGTGGACCTTTGCCTCCCCGCTCCCCCCCGACCCCTGAGGCGTCTGCGGGCCCCTCCGGGGAGCGCTGTCTCTCTGCCGTCCAGAGCCCCACGGGAACGAGGGCCACAGTTTTGCCCACTGTTTCCCCAGCGCCGGGGCCTGGGACGTGCGTGTTCCTGGGTTCCACCCACGAGCCCCTCTCCTCCCCGACGAAGGCTCCTGAGAGGAAGGAGAAGTGGGTCGGGAGGTGCTGGAGGAGGGCGGGCCCGGCCCGAACCGCCACCGAGTCCACACCTGCCACCTGCCCGTCTGGGCGGCTCTGAGGCCACACGGACGTCTCTGAACAGCTAACGTTTCTCTCAAAATCACATTTTCAAGAACTAGGCCCTTAATCACCAAACTAGCATATGCGCTATTGATTAAAGATTCAAAGTTCTGACACGTGAGCGGTGAAAGGAAACGCTCGGGACGCACCTGCGGTCGGCGCTCACCGCGCACCGGTGCCCGTGTGTTCCCAGCGGTTCTTAGGTCGCCTCCCCCCCTCTTTTCTAGAAATGCAAAAGCTGGATCGCTCTGGACACTTGCTATTCGTACTACGCTCTCCGTTTCCGGCCGAGACACCTTCCCGAGCCCGTGACCTGCCTCGCTGGACGTCCTGGCGGCGGGAACGGGGCAGCCCGTATCGTGTGGGACATTCCGAGGCGGGATTACTCGGGTGGAGAGCTGGTGCCTTCAATACGTGGACAGACCTCTCCAGCTGCCGGAGAGGCGGGCCGAAGCCCACCGCTGCCCGGGGCTCCTCGGCCTGCACGTGCTCACCGCGCTGGATGGCGCCAGCCGTGGGCTGCCGTGCCGGACTGAGGGGCTAAAACGGCCCAGCAGGCTCCTAGTGAGGAAGATGGCACGGCCACGGTGCAAAACGGTGAAGCGGACCCTCAAAAAGCTTCAACGCTGATCAACCATAGGATCCAAGAATTCCCACTTCTGGGATTCAAGATCTTGACGAGATCTGCACGCCTGAGCTCACAGCAGCGTTATTTACAACGGCCGAAAGGTGGAAACGCCCCAAAGGTCCACGCACCGATGATGGACGAGCCGAGCGAGCGCGGTAAGCTGTTCAACGGAGTGTCATTCAGCCATGAAAAGTGGGGGATCCCGACGTGCGCCAGGCACGGTAACTGCTGTGGACACACGCTGGGTGAAATCAACCAGGCACAAAAAGCCAAACACCGTATGCGTCCACTTCTATGAGGCACCCACAGCAGCCGAAACACAGAGCCGGAAAGTACGACGGGGCGGGCGCTGCCAGGGGCTGGGGGGTGGGCGTGCGGATTCCTCGCTGAGCGGAGGCAGGGACCTGCGGCGGACGCGCTGCCAGCTGCCCGCGCGTGAACGGACCTGGCACGAGCGGGGTGTGTCCTTGACAACTGATAAGATGATAAACTTTCTGCCGTGTGTATTTTACGAGTGAAAAAGACAGGAAGGGAATAAACTATCACAAATAACTCCACAGGCACTGGTTCGTTAAGAAGTATGAGAGGAATTACGGGGCGCAACAGAATAATCGCTCTGGCTGGCTCCTTCACGGCACAGGGGGGTCTCCAGGCATTTGGGGCTGGTAAAGACACCATTTTGCTCCTTAAGACTGTGATTTCCTTGTGTTTTTCTACATCCTGGTACTCTGTGTCCAATTTTTCTACAGAAAGACAATTCTGTATAGAGTGAAAGCAAACTGAGATCTTCACACAATTCATTAAATCCAATTATAGTGAAATTTCAGGGTGTCCTCTGCAGGTGAAGGGAGAAAAATTACATCCTTGGCCCCAATTTAAGAAAAAACAGACTCCGCTGTAAGCTGAAGAGCTGGTTTTTCAAGTTTCAATAGGTCAAGTGAAAGTGCTTCCTTTAGCAGAAAGACAAGCAGGGCTACAGGGAATTTTCCTGAAAAACCTTTTCTATTTCTAATTAAGACTTAGGAAAGCCGAACGCAGGCTTTGCGCTGCCAAGATTAGAGCTGGACAAGCCATAAGAGCTCAGCTCTAATGCACGGCTTTCAAACCGGCCACGGACACTGTCTGACACTGCTCGGAGTCCAACCAGGGCACTCTGACACAGCCACGCTCGCCCGGCTCTGGCCCCTGAGGGGACGGTCCTGCTGCATGTCCTCGAAGGGGTCACAGACACAGACGCTTCGCACGCACACGTGGCCCTCGGTTCTCCGCAGGCGTACGTGAGCACACCGAAAACTCATTAGCACCGAGTTAAAACACTCCTGTAAGTCTCAATTTTAACATACGCTGACATTTCTCAATTTGAGAGGGGCTGAGCTAGAAGCAGCTTTTCGGTGGCTCTGTCTTCGGTTTCTGGAGTTCCAAAAGTAAGTGGCCCCATTTTGTGTAAAACCGTGGCTGTCAGTGACAGCTCACAGCACTTGGGCTGTGACCGTGAGTTTGGGAAACCCTCGGAGTTCAGAGGACACGTGTTTCTGAGCAGGTGGGCGGCCGGGGGGTCCCCGGGGGCTCAGGGGGTCTTACCCAGCCGGTTGCAGGGGTTCCGTTTGAAGAGGGCTCTCAGCAGACTCTGGGCCTCCACGCTGAGGAACTGGGGCATGCCCAGCTTGGCTCTGAAAAACATGGCCGTGCTGGAGGTAAGAAGGCTGAGCTGCAACGGGACCAGGCCTTCCTGCAGGGCTTTGCGGGCCGGCCGCCGGCACGCTCAGGTCAAATCCAGCCAACGGGACCCTCAGAGCTATTCACAAGAGCCATTTCAGCACTCATTAAACAACAATAAACCACGCAACACAAACGATAACTATCTCCTGAACATAAACAACATCTTCAGCAGAAATGCACTTTCCAAAACCACCGCCACTGAGGCTCTGGAGAGGGAAGTGGCCTTGTCTGCACCGCGGGCACGCCCGCTGGCCTGATGACACGGCCGGTCTCTCCCCGCGCTCTGGGGGCGTCTGGGAAAGGAGGGCCCTGCCGGTCCCCTGGGGACCGGGCCTCGCTCTGGGGACTCCCTGACCACAGCGGGTGCCGCCTCTTCAGAAATGCTCCGTCCCTCCCAAGTGACGGGTCGCAGGGTCACAGCTGGGATTTGCTGGAGGGAGCTATCTGGCTTTAGAAAAAGGTCTTACGTCCCCTTAGAATGAAAGGGGCTGGGGCTGTGAATAAACGGGAGACGTGTGTCATCCCCAACAGCCGCGTCATGTCACACGCTGCAGGAAGTCACTGCTGACATCCTCTCCTACGGTTTAAGATCGTTTAGGATTTCCACAAATCCCTCTCCTTCCGTTTACAGAATGACCTAATCTTAGGAAAACCGTAGGTGCCTCTGGGTTTATAAAAGCGTGAGACCCCCTGCAGCGAGAGCAGCGGTCTCTCCCGCGGGGCGGTGGGTCCGCCCCGCACCGAGCGGGCCGGTCTGGACGCAGATCTGCCTTCTCCAGGGTTGCGGCCCCTCCGCAGCCCCCCGGCCGCGGCTCTCTGCTCGCCGTCGCCCTCGGGGGAGCCCCTTCACATGAAGATGTTAGGGTAAGGCTGCCTTGGGCTCGGGCTTCTTCCAACGGCTCTAAGAACAGAACCCACTTTCGGGGTGAAAGATTCTTCACGCGAATTAAGGAGAACAGCGAGTGTGTTCCCAGTCCGTGGGCCACGAGATTCCCACCCACGCCGGGCAGCGGAGCCGGGCATGTGCGGGGAGAGGGGGCGGGGGTGGGGGTCGCAGGTTGGGGAGAGGCTCTGTCCTGAAGGTCACCCACCATCACGTCTGGAGGCCCTGCCACTGGACACCTGGGACGCCTTTACTGATGGGAGGTCTGTCTAGGGGAGAAGAGCCGGCGGGATCGCCCAGAGACGCCCCGGCCTGGTCCTCCGCGATGAACCCGCCGAGAAGGCCCGTCGCCCTCACTGCTCGACACCCCGGGCCTCAAAGGCCGAAGCCCCCGCCGTCGGGAGGGCTAAGGGTGCGGGGTCCCCCCGGGGCGGCATCTCCTACTCACTTGAGGACGAGGGCCATGGTCTCCTTCCTGTCCTTTCCCTGGAACGGCAGTGACCCCGTCAGCATCTCGAACTGCAGGGCGACACGGAACAGGGCGAGAGTTGAGACCCTAGGGCTCAGGGTGAGGGACCCGGAGGGGCAAAACGCGACCCACGTTCCCTCCTCCACTCCAGTCTCCGCCGATGAGGCGCAGCCGCTGCCTCCGCGCTCAGTGCGCAGCGTGCACAGAACCGCGTCGTGGGCCTCGGAGATCAGCGGGGCGGGGGACGGACGATGGACACGGTAAGCGGCTCAGCTCGGGGGCGAGAGGGCGCCCAGCGATGAGGAGGGAAGGATGGGAGGGCCGGCGGGGCGGGCAGAACGGGCGTAGCCTTTGTGGCGCTGACCAGGGGCCCACTCCGTAGAGATGCGGTGGACTGGCCGAGGGAGGAGCGGGCGGGGCTGAGCGAGGAGGGGGCGG